>JANSTT010018648.1:0-13341 GCA_026745375.1 Platyura marginata
GGAAATAATAAACAAGTACTCATACGGGTATATTATAATCGGCGTAGCCAATTTTTTCTTCTTTACTGGTTTTAATGAACTTTACTTGGGTGACGGGTTAAGAATTATCTACTGAAAAAGGCCCAAACTCCTATTCCTTAACACTTTACCCCATGACATACAATGTCTTTTATTAAATTAATCTTTTCACTGATAAAAGCAAGATATAGTTGAAGACTCAAGTTGGAGAGAATTCGGGCACTCTGAAGAGAAGGCTAAAGAAAAAAGTGTTAATGGAAAGAAATACCTGTTTTCTTTCTCCCTAAATTAGCATAATTTGTTATTTTCAAATAGTTAACTTGGTCCAAGTTCAGTGAGTATATTTTTTTTTACACTCGTATGAGCGTACCATTAACTCCCCTTAATATTCATCGAAGAAAACAAATTTTTACACCATCGTCTTTCTCATGAAATTTTAAGTAAAAATATATTCGAAATGTAAATAATTATAGAAAATGAAAATTTCATTCATAGACCAAAAAGTTCAACGATCTACCGTTATGACAAAATCGTAGATATTAAATAAGTACTTACTAAATTGGCGTAGCCAATTATTTCTTCCTTACTGGTTGTATAAGTAATTAGTTTTGAATGTTTTATTGACACTTAATTTACATCATAATATACAATATATGTACATAGTACATATTCCCATTAATTTTATTTATAGTATGTATATGTATAGTATGTAGGAGTGTATAATAATATCTTATTTATTAATTTATTTTGTTTTAAATTTAAACAGTTTCAATGGCAAAATTGGAGGTAGGTACCTATATGTAAATAAGTAGGTACCTAATTATACTTGATTTATTGTTATCATTACCACTAGGTCAATTATATTCAGGTATTTAATTTTTAGTTTTTTGCGTTGTTTAACCTTTCCTTCATTAAATTAACAAAATTAATAATAATATGTTGGTTACAGGCACCTAATTAATGTTAAATGATTTTTAAATGTTTTTCAATAAATCACATAGAAATTTTAAAAATTGGAACAAGTAAGATATTCTATTAGTTTGTAAAAAATATTCGAATAAAAATAATTATTAAACACTCAGCACAATTATTTTTGAAAGACTGAATATTATATGCAAATAATTGTAGTTAAATAATAAAGTATAATTTAAAAGTTACAAATGTTTGCTGATTTAATGAATCTTATACCTAGTATTTGATCTTCAGACATCAATCTTTTGAAGTAGTTTTAACAGTAGCTATACCACATCAATATTTGCTTTATTATTATTATGCATTTACATAAACAACAATTTCATTGTTAGGGTGGCGTAATTAATTATTACAAAATAGTCTTCAATTTCAACGAGATTTCAATTTTCTTATAATTATGTACAGAAAATGTATTTTCTCTTAATTTTTAATTTCAACAAATCCAAAAATATTAAGTATCAAAAAGGGTTAACATGAATAAACAACCACTTTTTTTAAATGGTTCCACGATGACTGAATCAATATTTCTCACGACCTGCTACTTTATACATATTTGGCACAAAGTTTCATTGCTATTGTAATTTTGTTTCTTGAAATAGTTATTAAAATGTCTTACCCTAATATATAATGTATTTTGGGTTTTATTCATTTATTTAAAAATATATTGGATGGAAACATTATTGTTTGAAATATTTATGAAGATCTTTTATTAATTATCGACCGTATATAGAGTCAAATAGAATTGTTATAAAATTCAAAATACAAATCTTTTATTTAAGATATTTACCTAATCGAAATACGTATAATAGACCTCTTCAGTTAATATTCGTTTAGTAATTAAACAAGTTTAAAGAAGTAACAAATTTGTATTCTTAAAAATAAATAACAATAAAAAATTATTTCAAACGAAAGAAATAGACACTCCTAATTAGTTTATAAAAATGTCAACGTTTAAGTACCTAACTTTTAAAAGAATATCTATATCTGCATATAGACAGTGTTTTCCTTGAAAAATCAGGATTGACAATGCTCCCAATAATTAAGTAGAGAACTTCCCAAAAAACGTCCACAAAAACGCGTTTTGCAAAAAAAAAAAATCTGTTGACCTTTTATTGACAGAAAAATTATTTTCTTAGTATGTCTATCAAAATAGAGAAGAAACAAAAATAGCAAAATTTACTATAATATGTATAGGTATATTAGTTTATATGTATGCGAGCATACCTACATACATACATACTATTAATGAAAAGTCATTGAAAATATTGATTCGTAAAAATATTATTAAGGCCGTAAAAAAACTTGCAAAAAAAGTTCTTCCACCAAATAAGTAGGTATATTAAATGCCGCGAAATCCATAAAAAAAGACGAAATTATGTTGAAGTCAATGAGTGTTTGATTTATGATTTCAATAAATTTCCATATAATGTAAATATCTTTTCTTATTGCATTTAATTTAACTTTATAATCTCCAAAAATGTATTATACGTAAATAGTACAATAGTGAGTTTATTTTTATTATTTTATTTTCAATATTTATTATATACACAATACATATGTACAGTACATACTACATTATTATTTATTATTCTTACTTATTCAATTTTAATACATATGTATGTATGTATCTACCTAATAATATAAAAAATCATCTTTAAGAACTCCAAACTTTAGTAATACCCTCTTATATGAAAAATACACTTGACCATCCCTAATTTTTTGTAACTTAATGTATTTTTTGCATGAAATAAATTCCACCGTATAGGATTACAATAATAATATGGGGGTATAGTAAATAATAATTATGTATAATAATGTCAATAATTTGATATCCGAGTGTTGGATTTTAGCAAATTATGGGAGGAACCCATTCACATTCTACTCTATTTGATATTTTATGTACCGAGTCACAGTGGCGGCGATGGCGTATATTTATGAACGCATATAAAGAGAGTTATTTATCTACGCATTCGAAATGACATTGTTTTACTTGAAAAAAATTGATATTTCCCCGGGTAATTAGAAATAGCTGATGAGCTAAAATGGCAAATAAGCAGTGCCGCTAATTACCAGTATGTATTAAGGTAATATCATGTCAAAAACGTTATAGTTTAATGATTTGGTGAGATCAAATTTTGATTTTTTTTTTACAATTTCTTTCCGACAAGTAGAGGAAGTGAATTCGTAAAATGTAATAAAAATTTAAAAAAAAAACAAACAGATTGGCTCACGGCTTTTACAAAGCAACCAAAAACTATATCTAAGCTAAGTAGTAATATCGGTCAATGTCACGGTTATATTACTGTATATTGTATAAATTGGCATAGTTATATTTAAATGAAAAGGTTCAAACAAAATAAACAATTATATTTATGCTTGGTTTATTTTCGTTAAATTACTACCCGTGTAAAACTGAAAATATGTCTCGTAGACATAGTTATTTGGTGGTTTTTTCATTATATAACTTTTAGTTAAGTTCAATTTAAAATATTAGTAAGAGTATTAGGGGCTCATGCCTCCAAATCACCACTTAGGATGACTGAGGGTGGGTGGAATACACATTAAGATTTGCAAATAGGCCATGAGTAATAAATATTGGCAAAATGGTCAGTTCAATAACCTCTGCTTATAAAAATCTAGCACAGTTATTCGCTAACTATGTATATAATTATAAATAAAATTCTCGCTTCACTAGTTAAAGAAAGTTGTCAACAAAATTAAAAGCATAATTGGAAAAGTCTTACTTTTAATCTTTTAAAATTATATTATACATTTTATAAACAAAATATCGTTAAAGTTTTCGGTGATATTAGAATCTGTGAACTGTTATTAGAATCTATATTTGGCTTATTATACATTTAATAGGTATACAATACATGCATAATATGGATGTATATAAGTATTTTATTATATATGTATACATACATTAGAAAAAATGTAGTTAATTTTATTTTTGTAGAAAAATTCAAATGGCATGAATATAAATAATGTAATCATGATAATGTACCTGCAACTAAATTAAAACACATAATGTATGTACCTACATTATATGATAGAACTGTCTCTCTGGATATTTCAGTTAATAGGTGACAAAATGAAATGAAAAATTTGTCGCGTGTTACTAATTATGCCAAAAATGGTTGAAATTATGGTAATTGATAGAAAAACCACACAAATGCCACGCCTGTCAGCCGGTAGGCGCTGTATTGATTTGATAAAATGTCCAGTAATTTATAATGTGAAAGGGGTAAAGTAGGCACTTACATGTAAATATATATATAAAATATATATACATATATATAGGTATATCAGAATTACAATTCAATTATAACTTAGTTACAGTTCGATAATAGTGAAATATTTTTCCCTGAATCATTTCTCATTCATATTTTTGGTGACATATAACATCATTGATGTGTCTACATAAGATTGTGTAATACAAATCATGCGCCAACAAACGCTACCACTGCTTCTGCTACATTAATATTGAGCATATTTTTTATAGGTCCATTCAATTAAGACCAAACTATGTGTGACGATTTCTTGTCTATATATAATAATATATATTAATAAACTCCTACTTAATGATGTCCGGTAACATGTGTATTTATAAATATTATCACACGTAACATGTCGCGCGACAATTTTAAAAATAGAAACAACACAAGTGGAGTAATAGTTTAGAAGAAAAAAAAAATTGTCAGACAACACCAGCATGATAGAAAAAAAACCATCATTTAATTAACTTTATGTACGTAATTTTAAATTACGTAGGATGTTTAAATAAAGTCCATACGTAATTGCGTTTTATAGCCAATAGATTGCATGATAATGGGGAAAATAAAAAAAAAAAATTGTTCGGAAAATTGACTTTTTTTCACTATTCAAGAATCATAAAAAGTTTTACGCAAGTCACTTAAACAGACACAAAAAACCAACGAAAAATCAAATAAATCAAACTTACCCTTAGCAAATAATTTTTTCTGAAGGTAGGGAGAATGATGATGTACCCTATATGTACGTGTGTGTGTACGTATATATACTATGCAGCACGTATCACAATTTTAGCATAATTTCAACCCAATATATTCAATTGAACAAATTTATCCCTTAAAATTCACCAATTTCAACCATGTGCCATTGAAACCGGCTTCTTACATATAGTAGATACGTATACGTATATATATATATATATATATATAGGTGGTAGTTTAAAACACGCCCAAATCCACTTAGCTTATTTAGCAAAACGTAAATTTTCCGCACTAACTTCTAGGATCACCGACAATTTCCCAGTATCCGATTGATGTAACATCAAATTTTCCGCACACTTTGCCTTCAATTAAACTGCACTGCTATCGGGTTAACTTTATTTTATGGTTTTTTTGCCAATTTCTTCAATTGGGTTATTTGTACAGACAAATCAATGGAAGAAAATTTTCAAATCAATTTTTTCAGATTTTCAGATTTTTTTTTTTCAGCATTACCAACATATTCATCAGTGCACTTATAGATTTTGATCAATTTTACCCCCTATATGAAACAAACCGTTTGTGAAAATTATTGCCCAGAACAAAAAACACTTTTTTGTTTCACTTAATCAAAATGGAAACACAATCAAATTAATGTTTTATAATTTGAATAAACAGGCACACGGCGGACACGCTAAAATTTGAGTTCACAAATGAAAAAGTCTGTGCTGGGTGAAAATCAATGCGAGCGCGCCATGTTGAATGCAAATACTCTGAAAACAAATTTTCTTACTTTGCGTCATGACGCATGCGACTCATACGATATGGTATAGAAAATTGGGGGAAAATTATATGAAATGAACTAAAATGAATTCTGAATATAGAATAGGTTTCCATCTGTTGTATGTATGATTAAGTATAATGTTTTGTTATGAGATAATAAAATTATAGAGAGTATATGCTAACACAACGGACATTGAATTTCGGTTATAAAGTTTATCTGTTCAAATAATTTAAAAATATTTGAACTTTGAAAATAACTTGAAATTTTGGGAGTTGTTTCATTTATATTGATTTTACATTTGTGTATTTTTATTAATTTGACAGAATCGATACGTTTTTACATAGAATGAAATTAAATCATAATAAATAGATAGATAGTTTCACTGATGTTGGTAAGCAATATTCTCTTTAATTAATATAATACATAAATGCTGTATTTTCATGTCTATTTTTTATACTACTGGTCTTTATATTGTATACAACAGAATCTTATGATATTTTGAGAGCATTACATTAAGCAAAATATTATAAATGATTATAATGAGCAATTATTCTACAGTGGGTGGTGGAAGGGGGTCAAAGGGGTGAGAGGGTTTTACCCATTTACAACATCAAAAACCCTAGAAATATTTTAATCAATCAAAAAAAAATTCAAACTTCTATTTCAATGCGTTTTAAAGTTATCGTGACAACAAGTGAGCAAGCGAGCGAACCGAGTTGCATTTTTTGTTGCAATACTTCCAATTCGTGGAGAAAATACGAAAAAAGTTTCAAAAATTCCTACATAAAACGAAAGCTTCCCTTTTTATATTTTATTTACTACAGTATGGAAGCAAAAAGTCGCTGATTAATGAATAGAGTATAAGTCGCGTAAAAACTGGATTAGGATGATGAAAGGGTCGCTCAATATTTAAAATGATTTCAATTCATGCCAAAATAAGAAGAAAAGAAAACTACGATTACACAGTCACAGACACTTTTCTAATTCCTATCAAAAAGACCCACCTCGGTACATATTGCTAATGTCCACGTCCGTTATAATAGAGATATTTATTGATACGCACGAGCCTCTCTTTACCTAACTATAGAAAAATTAAAATTACAATTAATGCCTTTGTATATATTGTATCATGGAGCGGCATAAAGGTATTTTATTTCAAAAATAAGAAAGTCACTGAACACCTTTCATCATCAAAAGAGCACATTGAAATCCCGTATACATATATGTATATGGTAATATTGTCGTATCCACATAATTAGATACGTGATACACCTATTATACACCTTGAACAATTGTTATGAAATTGATTAAACAAACATGAACTGGCCGACCTTACTCATAAACTTGTAAACAAACAATTTTCGTAATTTGTCCAAAAATCGATTCATACCTAATAAGCATAATTGATTTATAATTTTATCGACTTTTTTTTTCTTCTCGAAAATGGTTCTAAATGAAAATAATTACTGGGCGCGACAACCATCTAATTGGAAACAAACAATGATGTTAATTGATCATTTTCAGCGTTATTTTATGTGATATCAAGCGTCAAGGCATGACAAACTATTTGAATATTATATTTGTAACCGAGTATTGTATTTAAATTTTTAATCTCCCTTATACGGTTGAGAAGAATGACAAAGGCACCTTATCAAAAATATGTTGTTAGTAAATTGAACCGAATAAAGAAATAACTATAGAAACAATGATTACCTTTACGCAACCTCTACAATAAATTTTTTAAATTGCAAATCTACATTTAACCTCAACAATCAAAACAATAAAGCGGTAATAATAGATCTCCATATAAGATAATTAATCTCTTATTAAACAGTTACCATTTTTTTGCAAGCATTTTTTTTAGTGCATTGCAAGGATTTGACATGATTTGTCATTTAAAAATATTTTCTCAACCGCATGTCTGTGGTGACTTTGCTATATTACAATGAAAACCGAAAAACGAAACCGGAATCAAACAAAACAACCAACCGCATGGCGGTTCGTTGATGTTGAATTAAAAAAAAAAAGACCATCAGCAAACAAAATGTCTTTACATATTTAAATTAGTTTATAAAAAAATACTAAGCAAAACATAAAAAAAAAACAATGAATAATCAACCTTGGTATAATTTTATTGACACAATACCGAACATACGAGTAGTTCCGTTTTTTACCTTCAATTTTGATTAATCATAGACTTAAAGCACAACTTTTAATCCAAAAACATCCGAAAATTATTATCATTTTTTAATTAAACAATAGAAATTATATTTTATGGATTGTTAATCAGAAGAGTCCATCATATTGTAGAAGTTTAATAGTAGGTACATAATTTTACATGATTATGTACATAATATATGTATATACATAGTACCATAATAATAATACCATATAAATATAGATATATTTTTTTTTAAAGATTGACCCCCAAACTATTTTCACTTTTTTAACGATAATAGTCGAATTCGACTATTAGAATGATCATGGTGTGGTGTGGCCCCCAAGGTTTTCATTAATTTTTAATTTTATTTTTTTTTTATGTTATATAGAAAAAGCATCAGACAACAATATTGTAATAGCTCGGTGTATAAACTTAACATGGCGATTTCTTAATCCTCTCTGTTGTATAGTAGATGAATTTTAAATTATAATTGTTAGATTTTTTTATTTTTTTCATTGAAGCTAACTAAAATTGCTGTAATTTAATTTTTTTCTAGACTACATGTTTTTTGTTTGTTTGTTTGTTTATAAAATAGAATGGTATGCTCCTGAGCACAAAGAAGTCAATGCAGTATGAATAATAGAATTGCAGTCAAGGTCATTTTTCTCTGGATATTCATAAAAATTTTGACAGTTTACATGACATGCAATAATTGCACGATGGCAATACTAATTTGTGCATTAGCCAATAAACATTCATTAAGTAACTAATGTGACGTATTTTTAAATTAGAGATGTTAGATGAGCCCAAATCAGTAAAGCCGATAATATACCCGTATGAGTACTTATTTATTATCTACAATTTTGTCCTTGTCTATTTTTTTTTGTAAAACAAATAAATATTGAGAAAATTGAATAGAAAACCCTCGAAATTATATAAAATTGATTGCACTGCTATAAAAGTACGGCAAGAACATTTTTTGGTATATGAATTTCCTTTTTTTTTATTCTCTATAATTTTTTTATATTTATGTCTACTCTATTCCGATATTCCGAATATACATATTTAGACTAAATTAATGGTTTATATCAAAATTAGATACAAACAGTACTATCATCTCCTTTAAGATTAAGAAACTGTAAACATTTCAGCTCTCTAGCTTCAACCGTTTAACCGGAATCTTGATCACGGATGACATTCATAATTCGACTTAAAATTTCACGAAAAAGACGATGGTAGTAAAATCTTTTTTCTACGATGAATATTAAGTGACGTTACAAACTCCGTACCAATGTTATAATACCCTTTAATGCTACGGTTGTACGAGTATAAAAACACAGAAATACAATAATTAAATTTACTCACCAAGTATTTTCCAATTTTTATCGCTCCGCACATATATTCATACTCATACAATCGGTTCCATTTTTCTCCATTGAAGATAGCTACGTACCTTTTGCTGGAAGTCCTTTATATAGCAAACAATTAATTTCTCTAATGACTTTGGTTATCAGATATACCTACCGCAATCTGCTTTACATTCACTATCAACGCTCAACGAGGCTCTCATGATATTCTTTCTTGAGCTTGATGTAGTTTTCATCTAGAATGAATAGAAGTGGCTCAATATTGTAATACGAAGTATGATTAAAGCTCTGTAAAACTGTTATTGTGCATAAACAAACAAAAATTGAATTTATAAATATAAAGGATTTCTCTTTTTTAGTTCAAACCCTTTTCTATTTTGATTTTCAATTGACATATTTACAATTGTACATATATATTGAACATCTGAGCGGACGGCTCTTAGAAAATGATTTGAATGAATAAATATGGCTTCATATGTAGAGTTATGTATATCACATATATATAGCAACTATTGACTATTCTATAAAATTTTGTCTGGATCGGGTTTTATGACGAAAAAAAATTGTTATATTATATTCGTATTTTTTTCCACAAATGTCTTTGACTACATAACTAATGATTTATGGTGATTTATAAGGCGCTTTACGATGAAATAGGAAGACTATGTCAGACCTTAATTTAAAATACCTTTTTCAGTAAAGCATAGATAAGAAAAGATGTATTTTATCTTTATATTTATGGGATATTTTAATGCTATAGAAAATAGTTAGAAATGAAATGGAAATAGAAAATGGTAAGCAAGAAAATTTGAAAAACAGTGAAAGAATGGTCACGCTAGAGGTAGAGGATAATCCATTATCAGACTATTGAGTGTAAAATCATCATTTTACGATATAAAACAAATAAATGCAAATAGATATGTATGAATATTTACTGAATGATTTCTTTTGTATGTTAACGAAATGTGTAAAGCTAAACGCGCAAACTTATTAACAAGAAACAAGTAATACCTATACCTCATTTGCACAACTACAAGTATTAATATTAACAATAGTAGACTATTTATGTCAATTTCTTACCTTAAATACACCATATACAATACATACATAATATATAGATTTGACCATTTTAGCGTTATTTTACTATTTAGTATTTAGTAACCTTGTGAAGATCGTCTCTGTGTGTATCCTACTTTAAATAATATCTTATGATATTGATTGTCGTTTGTGCCATCCAGCAGCAATAAGCAATATGAATACGCGGCAGAGGCAAATACATCCATTGACATTATTTCGGACCGTTAAGCCAAAAAGGTATGTATATCTGAAAATAATAACAATAAATGTATTTATAATACAAATAGTAAATTAAAAATTGTATTTTTTATAGCTTTTAGCAAGTTGAGCATTAAGCAACTATATGTTTTACATATTATTATATGAGAATGTATCTGTACCAACCATTATTACAAAATTAACGTTTAAAAAGAAAAATATTATATAAATGACTAAATAAAAATATACATTAAATAAACAAATATTTAAAAATATACACACATATGTATGTTAATAAGACGATTTAAATTAACATAACTACTTACACTTATAATAAATTCTATAATAAAAAGATTTCATTCTTACAGAAATGTTTTTAATGTCAATATACATGGGATATAAGTTAATGATTTAATGCACATACTATTTTTTGTATCTATTGCCAAATATTTAAAATATTTGAATGAACTATCTTTGGGTGTTTCTCAAGGTTTGGATAATGTTAAAAAAAATTTATTCTACTATCAAATTATTATCGTAGATCGTGACGCTTATTTAATAATAATTTTCATTACTAATATGTAAAGTGCGAAATTAATGCATTTATTTGTGTTGGTTGAGTTAATATTTAGTTAAAAACCATTTGTTTTGTATAGGCCATTTGGAGGAAAATAAATGACAGTATAATTGAACCATCTAGTAGATAGTTTCCTCCAAATACATTATGTGCTCTATATTCTAAAAGTTAATCGTTTAAATTAATCATCAGCTTCAAAAACAACATTACTTATCTAATTGACAATAATATTCTTGATCATACTTTACAAACTTCAAAACTAAAAATTACAAAATATCCGAATAATTTCATCACATAAAGTGCTACCGATAGAACCGGATATTGTGAAATTTTCCGGTTATACATACCTACATGTGTAAAGTGATATGGTGTCATTATCCATTGATCCATTTAATTTGATGACCTCATTAATAAATGTTATTGTTCTTGTCGTTAGTTAAATCTCAAATTTTGCTGCATCAGTTTTTCTTTTATGTTTTCAATTTTATATCCAAACAGACAATTTATAATTACAATTAAATTTAAATAACATCATTGTGAAATTGAAAAATTGCTGATCCACTAGTAATTGCTCAAATTTAATTGTTTCAAAATAGTAACTGTTTTTAAACAAAAATAATAATCGTACCAGTGCCATAATAATACTATACTAACAACAAATATGTATGTGCAACAAAAAGTGAAATTAAATATATTGATTAAACAGGTATGGGGTACACTGTAAACATGTAAACGTAATGTATGTGAATGCATAATTGTAATCGGTTATGTACACGAAAAGTACATATTCAATGACATTTCTATATTATTTGTCCATCGTACTTATACAAATCAAATGTGTAGATGTGTTATAAGTCGACAAAGATTCATTCGCTACCATTATGATATTTGGTATATGGTCCGCGTGTCTTAAGACTCCCCTACCACATTATTTTAAGACTATGTAATTAAAAATTAAATTCCAACAACAACAAAAAATACTAAAATTGTACATAATATCGACATGTGTATGTATGTATATGTATGTGTGCCAGCTACCTTTAACGCAAAAGAATCGAATCTTGATTTTTTACATTGCAAAGTCAAACCATACTTTTTAGGTTTTGCTAAGTCGTCCGCTAGTGTAGACTTGAATTTTATTCGCGCTGTTATTTGATCGTTTGAACTGGTTGAGTACGCGCGCTTTAGTTAGGTTTTTATTATTTTTATTCTGCCATAGATACGGGTGAAAAATATCAATTGAGGTGCGTGTGTGCGAAAAAAATATTAAAATGTAAATATTTTTTTCTTATATTTATTTAGTTATTTAAAAAAAAATCATTTTAAAAGTGAAGAAAATTTGCTAAATATAAGCACATACATAGTATGTCCGTGTAGATATTATACATTTCATGGACATACCTTGTAATGGAAAAAAAGAATTGAAAGTGCGTTTTTTCTTTAAAGAGATGGGCACGTTTTAAGTGGTTTTTATATAAAATTCATAAAATATCGTTAGAATTCAAAGTGTAAAGAGGATTCTTTTAAAAAAATACATGGAATACGTCTTAAATCTTGTTAATCATTTTTAAAAATTCATTACGTAAATGAAATGATTAAACACCATTTTGTTGAGCAGTCATCAAAATGTTTACCAAGAAAAAAAACCCAACTCGTCGTAGGTATTGACCTTCACATCAGGTTTTTTGTTCGTCTTGGCGATCAATTTGATTATTACATACAATCCTGGTGAAGGTGAAGATCTCGACTTGAATGAAAATAAGAAGTGTGCTGTGTGGTGTGGTAACTTTTAAAATATATATGACACGCTATTGGACGATGACCTGAGCAAAACATTCATTTTTGACCATCAAAAATCGATGAATTTAATATTAATAAAAATGATTATTAAT
This sequence comes from Platyura marginata, assembly GCA_026745375.1. Taxonomy (NCBI): domain Eukaryota; kingdom Metazoa; phylum Arthropoda; class Insecta; order Diptera; family Keroplatidae; genus Platyura; species Platyura marginata. The sequence goes on from JANSTT010018648.1 coordinate 13,018, forward strand.
CATTTTATGCATTATATTCATATTACATATGTGGGGTATATTAAATTATAAATGAACGATATGCATATTTTATCTAAACACTCATATTTTATCAACCATCATCTTAGAAACAAGAAAAAACCGATTATAAGTTTTCACAAATAACATTTTTACTAAAAACTAAAAATTTATGATGATACTGACCTAGGAAAAATGATATTTTAATCAACTATGTCCTTCGTTTTTCATTATTCTTCTCATCACATTTAAATTAGTCAGTCTAATATTAGACATTTTAATGCAATCGTAATCATAATTACCCACTTTAGTTTCAATATATATATA
>JANSTT010018650.1:0-13323 GCA_026745375.1 Platyura marginata
TTTATTGAATTTCTATAGTTTTTAATCATTTACTCAAAAAGTATTTAGATTACGGAAAAAATGAATATAACAAAAATAATAGAGAATAAAAAAATTAAGATTTCATTCATAAACTAAAAAGTTCCACGAAAAACCGTTATGGCGCTGCAATCAATTTTATGTTATTTCTAGGGTTTTTAATCATTTGTATTCAATTTACCCAATTAATTAATTACAGACAAAATAGACACCTACAAAGTTGTAAATAATAAATATATTATAATCGGCGTAGCCAATTTTTACTTCTTTACTGGTTTTTTTCCATTTCAGGATATTTGGGATTCATAAATTATTTGATTGATGGCTTGAACTGTGTTGGCCAATGTAGGGAATATTAAAACTCTTATTTTTGTTCTATAGAATGGTTTGGTGCTGATTAAAAAAATACTAAAATTTTCAAACATTTTTGGAAAATTATATTTTAGATGAAAACATAAATGATCCTCAAAATCGAAAAATAATCTTATTTAATGATTAAACATTAAAACATTATAGGTAAATACCTATTATAAGAAATTCTAAATGGCACTTTATTTCCCTCATAAAATAATTATCTGTGCGAATTGTGTAGGAGTTTGATATTTTGGCGCAAATAACTTACTGAGTTAATGTTAAAAATGTCACTGTTAGGTGCCTCTTAAGGAACATAACATAAAAATTTAATTGCTCGATTATTAATGTAGTTATAAAAATAATAATTAACTCATTATGAAAAGGAGGACACATTTTTTTTTGCGAACCATCGTAAATAGGTCTGAATTGAATTAACAACTAAAATTAAGCCATAATTTTACCGTCTATAAACCACACACTACAGCTAGAATACGTAATAGTACCAACTGTAAATAGATTGTATTGTAAATAGATTTCTAGATTATTTTTAAATCAAGGTACGAACGAAAAATAATCTTGAAAATGATATGTTTAACTTCGTCTTGGATCTTAAACTACTAAATAAGGTCGTATGTTCGCCCTTATAAGTTATGTAACACCCCGGCTCTTTAGGGTATCACAATACTTAAAATTAATATGTAGAAAATGAATCATTTTGTTAAGCACAAAGTTATATTATTTATATTTTAATTAATCTTATGGAATGTGAGAATAAGAAAGGATCGTTGGCACGTGCTTTAGGTTTTACTTAAATGGGTTTTTTTCCAGTTTCCAAAAATGAAAAGTGAATGTGAATTCTTCCTCATTTCCCTCTAATTTTCGTTTGGTGTGTCCTAATTTCCTTGCATATTGTAAAATGAAAGTCCCTCTTGACCATTATTCTTATGTTTCTTTTATGTTTTTAACATTTAATTGTTAATTAGCTTCCCTGTGTGTTTCAAAAAATCTCTCTCCATGCAATATAGCCAATCCAGTTAATCCGATACCGTTCAATTGGCTCCCCAAAATATGTAAATACATGGATGGTGGATAAGACATTATGACGGGAAAATAGGTCACAATTTAGGTCAATAGATATAAAGTTAACAATAACTTAATAGAAAACAAGACAAATATATGGCGGCCATTGCAGGAACGTTACAGCTATATTTGTAGGGTTTGGCTTATAAAAAATGTTTATTAATGAATAGATAATGAAATAAAATATTAAAAAAATAGATAAAAAAATAATGGTTAAAATAAAAATTAGGTGTAGGTATATTGTAAAAATTAGGGTGGACTGAATTATGATTTCATATACCTAAATTGGCAAAAACTGCTATAAAGAGAAATAACAGAGATACAAATTGACGAATTGGAAATGCTATTTCTAATTTATGATGAAAAGCAATTATTACTTTGGAAAATATTCATAATTTTATCAAAAATCGACTAAAAAGATTTGCCAATATCCTACATTTATTGGTGTTTTATTTTATTGTTTTGGATATATCCGGGTGGCGATTGGATATTGACGAATTTGATTTTTTTTTGACTGGATATATCCAATATGGGAAGGATATTGACAAATTAAATTAAATTAAAAATGGATAAAAACAATTTGGTTTCGAACTTGGATATAGGCAATTGTTTTTCAAAAACGGTACATTTTTTTGAAATTATGATAATATTAAAAGTAATATTCTACTCGATACTACTATTAAACATTTCACATAGAATTTTAATTTTGTCTACCCAATTCAATTCATTATTAATTAAATTTTAATTTTAATTAAATTCTTATATTTCAGATGTGCCAATTACTTTTGCTTCTTTTCATTGGATAATTTAATACCAGTAAAAAAAACAAGCTTAAGCCGAAAACAAATTAATGTAGTAATAGTGCAATAACAAAAACAAAATAAAAATACGTAAAATTAGTGATATCTAAAGTCAATGCTAATACACTAAACGAAATATAATGAGAAATCATGGAATACGTGAACATCATAACAAGGATATTGCAATTCCTTACAATTTTAGTAAAAGTGGCACCATTTTATATTGAGGTGAGTTTTTTATATTTCATTTCTTATTTAATAAAAATTTTAAATTCATTTTGTTCACAATAAAATTCATCTGCTCATGCAAAATGTAAATTTGACCAAATATATTTCTATTATTTTTTTTCATAATTTAAATAATATCGCCAAAATAAAGTTCATAACATATCTGTAAATATGGATTTCTTTTTCCATTCATGTATTTGAAAAGTGAAATTTGTTTGCACTAGAAACAATTTAACAAAAACTAAATTATACCTAAATCTACTATTTAAACAAAAAATTTATCATCAACTTGAACAATGAAAAAAGAGACACCTCAAAAAATTGCTAAAGTGGGTATTAATAATTAATTAATGGTTAGATAACGTTTTGTATTAAATTTATTCACTAACGTGCAAGTTTTTTTCATTCCAGCAAAATGTTTACTTTTACAAATCTTACACCAAATTAAATAACGGATCAAAAAAGACATGTTCATAAAAAATATTCATTTTAAAAATGTTTTTTACTACAGTAATATTTTCTTGCTTCTTTATAAAATTTTACTACACCCATTAAATAATCTATATTCTATTAATTATAATTAAAGTTAAATTAAATTAATTTTCATGGTGTTAAACATAAATTTATCACCAACAACATTTTAAAATACAATTTTTTGTCATAAATTGTACCCGCTTCGCTCGCATAATTAATTAATTCAGATACAGTAGATGGAAGTCATTTTTATCACTTCCTGATGATTCATTTAAATGTGTGTAGGTATTTATTACAAATACAAATACAAATACCAATATACATTTTGATATCTTCAACCGAAAATATTTATAGGGAATACCGGGGTAAGTTGATTCGTCAATTTCTGCTCAAATTTAATGAAGCTAAGTTAAAATTCAATAAAAATTGACAAAACATCAATATTTAAAATTAAAGAATTGTCATTTTTGATTCGTAGCACCAAGACCACACTGTAATTCTGGATATAGAAGGTCGAAAAATAAAAAAAATATATAAGTAGATAAATTAAAATTTCGATATCATTCATGTTACAGATAAAATGTCCAAGCTTTGATCACTTCAAAAATATATTTTGACGTCGTAGTATTTTTATACCCGTATGATGTTAATCAAGGGTATTATAACTTTGATACGGAGTTTGTAACGTAATGCTTATCAACACCATTGTCTTTCTCGTGAAATTCTAAGTCGAATTATGCATGTCCGTCCGTCTGTCCGTCTGTCTGTCTGTCCGTCCGTCTGTCCGTGATCTAGATTCCAGCCAAACGGCTAAAGCTAGAAAGCTGAAATTTTGACAGTTTATTATGTAGTCCCAGAGTAAGATTTCTATTGTTTTTGGAGCAAATCGGACAAAAAATAGGGGAGGCTGTGGTACAGTGTTCACCTAATTTTGATATAATCAAATCAATGATCGAAATGTAGAAAAAATGACAACAATTATAGAGAATACAAAAATAAAAATTTCTTTCATAGACCAAAAAGTTGTACGATCTAGCGTTATGGTGCTGCAATCAATTTTATTGAATTCCTAGGGTTTTTAATCATTTACTCTAAAAGTATTTAGATTACGGAAAAAATGAATATGACGAAAATTATAGAGAATAAAAAAATGAAGATTTCATTCATAGACTAAAAAGTTCCATGAAATACCGTTATAGCGCTGACATCAATTTAATGTCATTTCTGGGGTTATTAATCATTTGTATTCAATTTACCCAATTATATTTATTGTACAGACAAAAATAGCCAATTTTTTCTTCTTTACTGGTTTTATTTTATTTTTTAATATTATAAATGTCACGAACTGTAACTTTATGAGTATTCCATCCTTTATATCCGTTTCACAGGATAAAAGTTTTTCGCGAAAAAGTTTGGCAAAGTGGCGAAAAGAGTGTTAACAGGAAAATGTTTTACGAAAAATATCGTTTGGCTGCTTTCACGTTTTTTTTTCGCGATACCGACTTTCGCTATAGAAAACTTTGCCAATGTCCCATCGGCGTGTGAACAATTTTTTGTGGCGAAACTTTCATCCTGTGTAACTAGCACAATTGTTTAATAAAAATAAAAATTAATTAGTTTATTTGGACAATGCCTCCCTTTCTTATAAATTGACCAAAATACTTACACATATGTATGAATTTCAATTTTTATGTTAAACAAATGGTCTCATCTATCCCGCTCTTCTTTATTTTATGTCTGATGCTGATGATTCGCAGCAAATCAAATAACTTTACGATGCGCAACTGACATATCAAAAGTAGGTATACCGGCCGGTAAAATTTATTTACATTTAAATCAGTTGGTAGGTGTTTATTTAGTGCTCATAAATAATTTTAAACCTAACTCACAGAAATTTTAATTTAGAAAGGTTTCAAGATTATACATAGGTTAATTGATTCAAAAATAAAAAGAAGGTGCACTATCGGCTATTACTGTATCAAAAAAAAAAAAAAAACCAAAAATCTTTAAATTCACAAAAACTAAAATTTAATTATAACTTTTGTCAAATAGCAAAAAAAAAACAAAATTAAATCATGTAAAAAGCAGCCATAAAAACACATAAATTTATCAGTACGACAATCTCATCTACATACAACATTTTTTTTTTTATGTTTAAATATTATTGCTTGAGTTTTGATCATTTGGCGGCATTTATTTCAGTTTTTTTTTTTTTTTTGTAATTCATAACTAAATTATAACAAAATGAGATAAACATTCAAATTTAGACAGACTATGGAGCATCGTGGGAAATAAAACTGTTTTATTTGTCAAACCTCTTTGTATTTACTTTATGAATGAGACCTTAAGAAGGTCATGGTATTGTAATTAGTTCTGGTTCAATGTTAATGTTATGCAATTTGTGTTTTTTTTTTTTTGTGAATTCACGAAGTTTAAACAGTTTTAATATAGAAATAAGTACAGATTTTTGTAAGATTTTTAATTGTGTGTACATTTATCAATAATTAATTTTGAAATATGGTTAATATTATTTTTAGATGAGTAAGAGCATTTTTAAGATACCGGTTGAATATGAAACTATTCAAGCTTATTTTAAATTGCTTCCTTAAAAATATACGAAAAATAAAGCAAAGGGTGAGAAAAGATATTTTTGTATGCGCCAAAGAGATGTAAGATACAATAAGATAAGATAAGATAGGTAGAAAAACGAAATTATGACCCTATATGAAAATAATAAAGGGTGATCCAGCTTCAGTTCGATTTTTTTTTTTTTTTTCAAAACACAAATTTGTACCTTTTGCTGTAGCCGATCCTTTCGAGGTAATTTTCGATGACTTTTTCGTACATTTCGGGCGTTATCTCGATTATCCATTGGCGGATGTTGGTTTTTGGGTGCTCCTAAACTCCAAAACGAGGTAGCCGCGACTCTTAGCCTAACCGCGTTAGAATTATGTAGGCAGTAAAAGGATGAAATTGACTATAATCTTCCCGTAAATTTCGATACACATTCCGTACATATAATTGTTAGTTTTGTAGAACAATTTAACAATTTTACTGCGTTGAGCGTCGGTCTATTTCGTAAATGCGTTGTTATAAAATAACATCTGACACTTTAAACACGCGTGATTATTGACAGCTGTCTGATTTACAGTGCTGCCAACATAGAAAGTCGAATTGGATCAACCTGTAAAGGAACTTTCACCTTCAAAGGAACTTTCACCTTCAGTCTGTTCCAACAGTTATGATCTTCTCCGATTGAAAGTCAATGTACAAATTAATAACTTCAGCGATTTCCACCTTCTTTGTACAATATATAACATGTAATATGGGTATATAGGTGAAGAACCAGGATGGTATGCACTTTACATGTACCACCATTACAAATAATAAATAAAATAATTCATTGCCATAAAAATAAATGTTTTATCACAACATAAATATTTATACATTTAACGATAAGAAATAATAGGTTGACGATCTTTATCGATCTTACTACGAGGTAACACCTATAGTAGAGTATGTGTATATAGAGATGAAATATTTGAAAAAACTTGCAAATAACTTAAAATTATTGCAGCGCTTTAAGGGCTATATATATTTATCTTTATTCATTTTTTTTTACAAAAAAAAACATCAAAAAATATTAACAGTAGACCAAGGTAAATACAAACCTTTCCTCTATATTAGATGCTAGTTTGCATTTAACTTTTTCCTCAATGTTCTCATTTCAGCATTAAAATCTAAATGCTTTTTAAAGTAATATGGAGTGAGGACGAACAACTTATTCATTTCCATTGATTCAGAACCCTTAAATGTGTCACTAAAATACAAAAAATAATTACTGTTTTACTGAAATGAATACAGAATTTTGGGGTATTGATAATTTTTTCTCATTATAAAGTCTTTTCCGGTAATTATGACACAAACCGTTGGTTCTTTTTTTAACAATAGAATTAAATCAAGCAGGTGTTCAAACTAAATAATATAGGTTTTAATCTTTACGAAATTAATGTTGGAAAACAAATACAACACGAATTTACTAATTTTTTTTTTTTTTTTTACAAAATTCCACTACCAATTTGGATTATCGTACTTTCTGTTTTATACTCTTCACTGATCCAGGCACACTTCAATACTTAACTACAACAAACAATTAATTGCACATTAATAAATTTTAAATGTAGATAGAAATGTTTCTCACCCAATTCAAACAAAAAAAATTTCTATGAAAATATTGCTATTAATTAGAAAGACAAAAATGTGCGTTTATATTAAGTACCTACATATTTGCTTATTTTATAAAAATCCTCTTACATTCGGTATTGACATTTCAATTGGCTTTAATGCATTATCTAGTATTTATTTAGAAAAAAAAAACATTTTTGGCCAAAAATTCTTCAATTTAAGTAAATATTGACTTTTTGCAGCCTTCACATATTCAACCTGCCAAAACTCAACTTACAAGTGCAATGTTGGACAATATCGATGATTATTCTAGTGAACTAAGTACAATAAAACGTGATTTTCACAAAGCCAATCATGAATTTGTTACGAAAATATCGGATAAATCAAAAAAATGGAGTCATCGACGAAAAACGATATTAAATTACTCACCGTGGACTACATGGACGCGTTGTGATTATTTTTGTAAACAGAAAAGAGAGCGATATTGCTCTGTGCGAAGGAAATGTGGTAACGCTACACATATCGAAGAAAGAATGTGTCCAGCAGATGTGTAAGGGATTTGTTTTTAAAATTGAATTCATTAATATAAAATATTGTAATAAATAATTGAAAATTTTAGGTGTACTCCCTTTCCGAATAACTCATTTTCTAGTCAATCGTATGGTATAGAAAAATCATTTAAAGATTCTATTCATAGAGATGAGGAACATAGTAAAAGTGATGAACGACGCTTTTATGTCGTTAAAAAACCGATTCAAAATTCAAATTCAAAGAAGCGAACAATTATTAACAAATTTAATGACTATTCCGATGATAAAAACAATAATAGAAAAAGAAATTTAAGACACGATGAATTACGAAAAAAAAATTTAAAAAAAAATTTAAATTTCAACCGAAATTACGACGATGAAATTGAAGAAATAGAAAATGAACCCAGATATTTTGATGAGATTGGAATCGAAATAGATGACATAGATAGAGATTATGATACAATATTCGAAAATCGACGTACGCCAACATCTAATTTATTTAATAAAAATCCAGTTAGCAATGTATTTACTGATAGTGATTATTCAAGTAAAAACGGTCGTGTGAGAAAATCAAATCAAAATTATCGAGAGCCATCTAATGTTGATTTGAATGATAGATGGAATAGTTTTATGCATACTAATCCTGTTATGGATGATGCAGAGAATTTTTATGCAAGAACTTCAAATAATACAAACGTATGGAGTAGAACAAGAAGTGAAAATAAAAATTACGGCAAAGAAAAAGCTGTTTTTGATATGCCAAGCCGTTTTCGTAGGGTTTATACAAAATGGAGCAAATGGTCAAAATGTTCGACAAAATGCACAACTCGAAGATTTAAGTAAGTATTTTGCAGTTGCTGTATTTTATTTTAAATTACCCACTATACTACTCCTCTCCTCCCCCCGTTTCGAAAATTTTGCTCTAACTATAGTAGTTTGCAAGTTTTGTTTCTGAAATTATTACTCTAAAGCTGTTGGTCTACCGCGGTAAATGCTAGCGATCGTTCAATGAACGCTTTTACGATTTTGGTACTGCCAGAGTTTCAATGGGCGATCATTGATCGATCCCTTTTTGTAAAATATCATACCGGTCATTCTGTGACGTCGCGTGAAAATTTGTGATATGGATTCAAAAGTAAAATATGAGTAGGTTATCCATTAACCCACACAAAATAAAAATACTTACCACGCGCACAACTCCTTACCAAACAATTTTATATATTCAACCAATGGAATTGAATCTATCCAAGTAAAAAAACAGATAGGCGGGTTTTCCATTACGACAAAAATGTTTTACTGCTGATTATATGGGTAATTTACAACGGATTCATTGAATCCGTTGAATCCTAGAACCGGACGTCACTGCGGTCATTGTCGCCGCGTTCATTGTCGCCGCGTTCATTTATCACTATGCAATTTGTGGGTGTATGTATTTTGTGATTTCGAGTTTCGAATTTTCGCCAAGAATACTTTCACGAGAATGCACAGTATGACTTCCTAAACCTACAAAGTTAAAATTATATAAAAAAATTACGGATCAGAAAATATAAATTTGACGTGGTTACTCAGTTTCTGGAATTGTAAGAGGAGATACATTTTCACGTTCTCTTTCCAGAATGAATATTTCACCTTCACTATTACTATCACTATTGAGTAAATAATGTGTAATAGAATACATAATTGTTAAAATTCAAAATATATTTGTTTTATTAAAAATAAATATTTACACTTGTTGTATCTGTTTATAAAACAATCGATAATCACGGTACTATTTACAAAGCGAAGCATTTATTGAACGATCGCATTTACCGCGGTAGAGGGACCCACTGATTTTACAATCTTTATCGTCATGTGACATCTTCCACCAGAATCAATACACAAAATTCAAATTTTCATTAAATGAGATTCTCGCAAACCTTAAGTCGACGAAAGTAATTTAAAACAGTCTCGCATGAATTTAGCAGATTGCGATGGCATATAGTTAGTTCTAAATACCTAAGTAACTAACGAATATGGAGTGAGTATCATGAAATCTATATAGGGATCAAACAAATAGGTTCGTATTACTTTAGGGTCTAGGTTGTTAATGCACAGATCTATAAATTCTTATTAAGGAGAATTATCTGTAAATTGTCTCTGAGATTAATTATCCCGAAGAAAAAAAATATCCTGACATCTATGTAAAATATTCTGTACAAGCAAATCAGCCACAAGATATCAAATGTAAAATTTTATTTCAGACGATGTAGAGTGAAAGACTATTGTGGCAATGATGTTGTCCGAGAAGTGGCATACTGCTACACGGAAGGAAGTTTTTGTCAAACATGGATTAATGGGCAAACCAAAAAAAGTACCGATGAACAAAAACCATTACAATCACAAAACCAAAGAGAAACAAACTTAATTACAAACGATTATAATATGTACGGCAGAAACAATAGGTCCATTTCGTATGTGCCTGAAAATTATAAATGTGGTCTTTCGATGATCAGAAATAAACCGAAACACTATTTGTGGGGAATGCTTAAAATAATCGGGGGAAAAACATCGCGGAAAGGTCAATGGCCATGGCAGGTGGCAATACTAAATAGGTTTAAGGTAATATCGACTTAATCTATTTTTTTTTATTTCTATAATGTTTCACTATTACAGGAAGCATTTTGTGGTGGAACTTTAATTTCACCAACATGGGTTTTAACTGCAGCACATTGTGTGCGAAGAAGGTTGTACGTAAGATTAGGCGAACATAATTTAGAAATAGAAGATGGCTCAGAGATCCAATTTCGAATTGAGCAGTCTGTAAAGCACCCCAAATATGATAAAAGAACGGTCGATAATGATGTGGCTATGTTAAGGTTAGACTAAACTGATTGATTTTTTGTTAAATATCTAAATTAAAAAAATATTTTGCTAAAGACTTCCAAAAGAGGTTGCCCCTTCAACGTATATAGGATTTGCGTGCCTTCCCCATAGCTATCAGCAATTACCAAAAAATCATCAGTGCACCATAATTGGTTGGGGTAAACGACGAAATACTGACGAGGCCGGAACTAGCGTACTACATGAAGCTGAAGTATTATCACTGTTATAGGAATTCAATAAAATTTTGTATTTAATTTTTGTTAAAAATCACAGGTTCCGATCATTTCAAATGAAGATTGCAAAAATGTTTATTATGACTACACAATAACGAAAAATATGTTTTGTGCGGGACACAGACGAGGACGAATCGATACTTGTGCAGGTGATTCGGGTGGACCACTTCTGTGCAGGTATTTTGTTATTTGTTATACTTAACTGTTTTGGTATTTTAATCAAATTAAATAAAGGGACACAACACTACCAAATCAACCATGGACGATATTTGGTATAACAAGTTTCGGCGATGGTTGTGGCAAACGAAATAAATTTGGGATTTATGCTAAATTACCGAACTATGTCGACTGGATTTGGTCAGTTATACGTTGCAATGGGAATTGCAATTATTTTTGAACAAATAACGGCAAAATGGAACCAAAATCCACTAAGAACTTTTGCACTTATCCAAATTATGTGTTAAAAAGTGATGGTACATGTCGTTTGTAGCAATCAAAGTACATTATTTTCTATAATGTACTGTTTACAAAGCCTTTTAATAATGGTCGGAAAAAATTATTAAAATTTTATTTGTCAGATAGTGCCAGTTATGAATTAATGTAATTCTTAACAAACAACAAAATTAACCAAACTGTAGGAGATCAGCTATGCTCCAGAGATCAATGTGCTTATAATCAGTGCTTCAATATCATTGTGTTTTGTGTTTTAATATTTATTTAAAAAAAAAACTATTTTGTGTAGAACACTCATAAAAGTGTTTTTTATTAATTTTTAATAATTTAAGGATACATTAAAAGGCTTTTCAAAACAAATTGCTGTTCTTAATTTCAGAGTAAACATTTATGAGTAAAATCTCCAACAAATATAGAGGACATTAACATAAAACAATACCAACAACTGTGGCTCGGTAGTAAAATACTAGCTTCAGATGCTGGGTTTCTCGATCCTCGGGTTGAACTTGTGTCAAATGATTTGGAGGTCACTTAAAAACAATATCGTATCGGAATGAAATCTAAGATAGATCGATATTTGGGTGCAAAGCGCCTCGATCGTTAAAGCTAGATTAAAAAATTCATAAAAAAATGTGTTACTGGCTTAATCTGAAAAAAACTATTTATTCTGTCAGCGTAAAATTTATCGCATGAGTACATACATACATTTATCGTCATCGCGCACTGAGTAGAGTATCCAATATCGGGTATCTATAGAATAAAACAAATGATCAAACACCGGCCGAACAAATTACTCAAATGGATTTCATTACTTTGTGAATAGTTCAAACTGGGATTCGAATACGAAAATTGTCACATCGCCATGCAAAAGTTAATTGGTAAAATATTAAAAACTGGGAATGGTCGAATTCTCAAAAATAACTTCCAAGAAAACAATGTTTTTTAATTTTTCTATTTATCTTCTACTTAATTAGGTAAAAACTTTCATAAAAATAGTTACGTGATGATTTAAGCAAATATTCCCACGATTAACAACTGTAGGCATCTACATACATACATAAATATTATCAATTTATATTCCAACTCATAATAATATGATCTTTAATCATACCTTTATTTATATGTTGAAATTTTGACATTGATTTTGGACAGTAATTTGGCAATACTTTCTTATTAATATGTATGTAGGCTTGTAGATGCATATAAGAAATTAGTAATATTAAAAAAATAATATGTTACAATAGATAAAATCCAATTAATCAACGGGAATATTATTATTAATTAGGTATACCTACGGAGTGTTTTACGCTCTACTATAGAGCAGCGATTCCCAGCCTTTTTTCCATGCGACCCAATTTTTAACTCTTTAATTTCGTGACCCATATCCATATAAACCCGATGTTTGAATGTGAAATGTCAAATATTTTGAAGCATGATTTACACTACAGAATAACTGCTGTGAAAAAGCTCAGTCCTAGTTAGGGGATACAATTTTGGAATTCGGAATGCTCAGAATCCTCATTGGAAACCTTGCTGCAGCAAAAAATAAATTATTCTCTCAGTTTTTCAAAAAAAGAAAGAGTTAAATTAAACATACGATCGCTTTCATCTACACTTCGAAATGAACTTAAATTTTGGGACGATGGAGGTTCCCGGGACCCACTGCTTAACAATAAAAATCTTATACACATACCATCAAGCGTCAACCAGCGTCGAAGCGGAAAGAGTTTTCAAAATACGATCTACTCTAAACGACAAAACACTCCATGCGTTATGTTTTATGAGATACTTATTTAAACCAGTAAAGAAGGAAAAATTGGCTACGCCGATTATAATATACCCGTATGCGTACTTTTTTATTATTTACAACTTTGTATGTGTCTATTTTGTCTGTACAATAAATTAACAAAGGGTAAATTCTAAATTGAATACAAATGATTAAAAACCTTAGAAATGATATAAAATTGATTGCACGTCATAACGGTATTTCGTGGAACTTTTTAGTCTATGAATAAAATCTTCATTTTTGTATTCTCTATCATTTTCGTCATATTCATTTTTTTTGTAATCTAAATACTTTTCGAGTAAATGATTAAAAACCATAGA
>JANSTT010018651.1:0-13323 GCA_026745375.1 Platyura marginata
TTTATGTTATTTCTGTTCATTTTTCTCTTTTACTCGGAAAATATTTAAATTACGGAAAAAATGATAATGACGAAAACGACAGAGAATACAAAAATGAAGATTTCTTTCATAGACCCGAAAGTTCCACGACCTACCGTTATGGCGCCACAATCAATTTTATGTTATTTCTGTTCATTTTTCTCTTTTACTCGGAAAATATTTAGATTACGGAAAAAATCGGGACACATTGTGGAAGCATCGTCACCTTAACTTTGTTTTTTTGTTTTGTTCTAAGATGCATTTTATACGCTTAATATGTAAATACTAAATACCTAATGTACAAATGACAAATAATTTTGCATTGAATATCTACATACGTAGGTACAGTCCAGTACACAATATAAAATGACCTTTAAATAATTCGATTAAATGAATAATATTTTCTCAGTACATACAAATATAAATAATGATTGTTTTTATGTAGAATACATGTACACTGTGTGTTTGTGTGCGGTGTACCATGACATTTCCTTCCTCTTTTTTTTTTTTTTTAACTACCACTCTGTAACCCTAGAAGGGGCAATGGCGAACAGTGAGAATTATTGATACCATCACCATGAGACTATTTAAAAAAAAACAAAAAAAACTTACGCCATTTTGATGAAAGAAACCGAAAAAAATGTTGTTGAGTCACCGAACATCTTGACCTTGATCGTTTATTTAAAAAGTGACCCGATTTTGAACTTTCCTAATAATACTAAAGATATGGTTTTTGGAAAACATTGTATTTTAATATTATATTTAATTTGCAGCATTTTTTGCCAAATAAATTTTTTGGAAAAACTTAACCCTTTAAGGTCCAGACATATTGAACATGAAAGGGTTAACCAAAAAAATATTAAAATCCAACTAAATCCGTTTGGGAAGACTTTCTTTATGTATGTTTTTGGTGCATTAGTATATTTTTAAAAAATAACCCTTTACAGGCACCATGTGGAGGGTTAACATTTTCTAAAAATAAAAAATTTACCCAAGTATTTAGAATTACATTTTGAGAACGATAAGTAACTTCTTGGAAATTCTTAATTAACCGTTTCATGTTCATTATGTCTGGACCTTAAAGGGTTAACTTTTTCCAAAAAAATTATTTCGCCAAAAATGCTGCAAATTTAAAATAATATGAAAATACACAGTTTCCAACAAACAAAAAAAACCATATATTCAAAATAGTACTATGAAAATGGAATTAATAATTTTCACGCTTCGCCACTGAGAAGTCAATGTGATTGTTATTTAAACGTTGCTTAAATGAACCGTTAGATAGGTCTGTGCGTAGATTAGGAGTGGGCGGAAAAAGAGCATCACAAATATTCTAGTTTATATTCAATAAAATGCCGCCAAAAATTTATTTTATTTAAAAAAATCGGACCCTAGAAGGTTTTTTTTTTTGCAAAATCAAAAAACCCCTCTCGCGTATCGCGGTAATAAGTGCGGTGCCGGTTAACCCTTAATTAAAAAAAAAAAAAAAAAAGTCCAATCGTCATTTTTGTGGTTAAGTCAATATTTTTAGAAATTATAGGGTAAACAAAACCAGTTCTGGGCGACTTCTGCCCCCAGCCCCCCCACACCCCTTCCTATATATGGAGATCGGTAATAATGTCAGATCATCACAAGAGGGGAATAATTTGAGCAAAAAAAAAGGTTTTGGAACGTATGTTGGGCAGGAATAGAGGAAAAATGGGTGGAGGGGGGGGGGTAGGTTCGTTGGGTGTCGTGGGGTGCGAATTGTAAAAAGAGTTTATTGATTTTGAGTTTTTACCAAGGCATGCTGAATATTGCAATTGCCCCGACAATAAATAAATTCAATAAATATTTAATTAAGTACTCGGTACGTACACATATGTACTGCGTACTTATAATTGAGAGTTTTATTGTGTCGCATTCATCATCGATAAAATGTTTCTCGCAAAATCAATAAAAACACTTGTCAAATCAATAAAAACCTGTCTTTGAATTTTATGAATGATTTATGATTTATTCGGTGTTGTTTTAAGAGAGGGGGGGAGGGGGAAACGTAAACGTTTTGTGTGTATGGAATTTCAACCGATATTAATAAGAGGTACACAGGTTTTTGTTGTTATTAAATGCGGTCAATAACAAGGTCCGATTTTAATTAGAATATATGGAACCATAGTTGATCTCATACCAGTGGCGATGCGTAAAAATTATCGATCCCATTATGATGAGACTATTTTAAAAAAAAAAAGAAGAGAAAATAGCAACAACAACAACAACAAAAACGCTGCCACATTAATCTAGTATGTCCTAGATCCAGAACATTTTTTTTTTTTTTGGACTTAGGGAAACCAAAGAGAACGAAAGAAACAAGAAACGCTGAGTTTGGCGATCATCACCTTTGGAATCTGGGGTTTGTGATTTGTAACCATATGGTCACATTGGGCACAACTGTATTTCGATTAATCAAGGTAAATCGAAACGCCTAATTGTCATAATCCTGGCTTGGTAGGGCATTTAAGATTAATTGCCCGTTGAAAAAAAGCGGGTCGCAAGTTCAAGGCCCTCAACTGTCCAACTGTTGTGTAATCGATTTTTCTCTGGCATCCAGAGAGGTTGAAATTTCGTCCATAGAGCATTGTTAACACATGGATGGAGGGAAGGTAGCGGGTTTCAGGAGACTGGGCGGATTGGGTTCGACGTAGATGCTAGGCGCACGTCAGCGAAAAGAATTAAAAAAAAAAAACGAACAAACAAAAGGAGGGGTAACCAGAGAACATCTTGCACATAAAAAAAATAGTCGTGCGGAGCGGGTGTTCCCCTTCTTCTAAAAGCTAAAATTTTTGTCCGCATACACATTCAGCTGTCGGCGGCAGTAGAAGTCGTCAGCGACTATTATTTACTGGTTAAATAAAAATTTTCATAAATATAACCTCAAAAAAAAAAACAAAAAAACTTACCACAAAATGTTGACAATTCTAAATTCAATATGCAGCAAATAAAATTATTCAATTTGCCGGTATGAAGGCATCATTGAAAAACGACCAAATGTGCCCCATTAAATACAAAATCCATCGATGCGTTATGAACAATTGCAGCCAATTAGAATCGTTCATTTTGTGTGTGACAATTATGGATTATAAACCCCGGAATGGTAAACAAGTGAATATCACTATAGGCACTAACTAATGTTAATATAATTTGATTGAATAAACACTTGAACCAATAAATCGATCATCATTTTGCCATTCGCCCTGCAAACTGTTCGATTACAATTTAATACAATTTTTTTTTTTTTCAGTATGAAGGCCTCAATGAAAATCGACAAAATTAATTAATGTCGTTCAATAAAATACCCAGCACGTTGCAGTCCATTGTAATCGTTCAATATGAATTAGCGCTATTGATAAACAATATCAACTAATAACTAATTTTAATATAAATCTAATTCAAAAAACATTTAAAACATTAATTTAAACACATCTAACACAATATTATAAATCATAAATCAATTGGCAACATTCCACCATTGCTATATTACAATTGCAGAAAGACGCGAACGCGACAGATGCCGAGGCCGATTCCCGATTGAGACTTTTTCGAAATTCGAAAATGTTATTATCTACTCACCATAGATCTATTGTCTATACTATAAAGTTCAAAAAAAAAAAAAAAAAAAAAAACAACTGTCAGATAAAAACATTGTAAACAAATATACGACGTTATATCGAACAGTGTAAATAAAATTGTTTGCTAATTACTTAATTATACTCGAAATTATTGCCAAAAATCTATTTAATAGTTTTTTTGCTTCATTTTTTTATGCAATTACTTTCTGCAATCAAACATTGTATTGACTGTACTACATTGACATCATGCAACTTGCAAGCACCAAAAAAAAAAAAAAAAAAAAAACAAAATGGCTACCACACCTTAAATACTAAAGTCTATACTCTAGCGTAAAATAGATCTATGGTTGTGTCCATGTTTTTTTTTTTTTTTTTTTTGACATATGACTAGGTCGGCAAAGTGCAGTAAATTTTTGGTTAAATTTTTATTACAGACTAGAAAAACGAAATTATGGGAAGTGGCCAATCAACTGGATCACCCCGTACAACCACAATTGAAAATCAAAATGGTTTAGTTCAAATATCTGATGATGTAGTGCAGCGTATCAAGGGACAACATACCAAAAGTTTGTTGAGCTAAAATTTTCGTTTTTCCTTTTTTCTTTTTTTTTGTTATGCAATTTTTTTGTCTTTTTTTGTGTATCTTTTTTTTCTTTTTTAAATTAAACAGATATTGAAGCACGCCTGGACGATCATAGTACAGCGACAGCCACAAATATGGCAAACGGTCAACATTCGACATCAGCAGCCAGTCAACCGAACAGTGTTCCCAGTTCGTACAGTAATTTGCCGCAGAGACCGACTGTTTACTATGGCGAACCGACAATTACGGCGATTGAGGTGCGCCGGCAAAAGGAACAGGAACTACGGAACAATGATGCCTATTGGGCAATGAAATTGGCTCAACAGGAAAAGGCGCTCCAGAAGACGAATAGTATTTTGGAAAAAGAATATGAAAATGCTGTAAGATCTTACGCGTTTTTCCGCTTTGAATTCGATTAATTTCAATTCCTTTTTTTTTTTTTTCGTTTCTTATGGTAGTTCGAAAGTGTACGGAGTCGCTTTCAAAATGCACCGCCGCAACATCAATTGCCGCCGTGTCGTGATTTTAAGGACAAGGTGGTCGAATGCTACAAGAACAATCCGAATAAAACATTAAATTGTGCGACAATAGTGGCTGACTTTGCTAATTGCGTGAACAGCCATCGGGCCAAATTGCTGCAGGATCGACAACAAAAGGCAACTGTAACCGCAGCGCAATCAACACCAACCAAATAGATGATGATGATGATGATGATGATGATGATCAGAATCGGTATTGAATTTTGTCCTCCGTTGCGTTATAAATTTGTTTATTTTATTGATTAAAATTAGTTGCAGTCTAGTTGGTTATGTAATTTGAGTGTTTTTGGAATGTGGAACCGGTACCGGAGTGTCTACTACTTTCGAACTCGTATCCGTTTCCAACTCTTCCGACAATCTCTTTTTAATTAAAACAAATCAACACAACCGAAACACAACGAATAGTTAGATTCGCTTTTGTTTTGTGCATGGGATTGCGCTTACGGAAATAGACATTCACGTTGATATGTTAGGGATGTTGTGTGGAACGTTTTCCCGGAGTTGAGTTCTTAGTTTTCTTTAATTATTACTTTAATAAGGTGGAGTCATCCATCTTTTATTTTTTTTTTTTTTTTTTCAAAATTTGATTTATTTTGTCTACATAGTCGGCTTATTGGATTTATATATAATGCGCCCCATTTTGATTCCCTGCATGTGAATTAATTATTGAAATCAACGAAAATCTCCAAAATACATCGGAGTAATCGGTCTAGTGATCGTATTTCTTGTGGCCTAGCCTAGCTAATAAATATTCTCTATCATTTTGGTCGTATCCATTTTTTTTTCTTTCGTAATTCGAATAGAATTTCGAATAAATGACAAAAAAAAACGCCACAAGTCACATAAAATTGATTGTAGCGCCATAACGGTATTTCGTGGAACTTTTTCGCCTATGATGGAAATGTTCCTTTTTTCATTCTCTATAATTTTCGTAATATTAATTTTTTCTATATTCCGACTATGTTTCGAGTAAATGATAGAAAAATTAGTTACAATACAAATTACGAACAATACACATTTATTTTTATGTACGACGAGTATTACGGGCCTTAGAAACTCCGTATTAAAATTACAATACCCTTGAAACGTGCCGGATATAAAATAAACAAAAAAAAAAAAAACGAATAAAATAAATAAACAAACAAAAAATCAAAATTAAAAAGTCCTGTCAATATTTCTCTCTCCATCCATCCAATTGAAGATTTCAAAGTAAAACTTTAATTGTCGGACATGGTATTTTGACTAGTCCCGGGCACTGGATCGAGATGTATTTTTCGGTGCGCTTTCAAACGGTTCAGCGAGGTAAATTGCATTTGGCATAAATTGCATGGATACGGCACCTCACCGATATGCTGACGAATGTGCACTTCGAGCGATTCTTTCTTCGAAAATGTTCGCTTGCAGTACTTACAGCTGCACGGTTTGTTGGCGCTGTGAGTTTTCGAATGCTGTTTCAAGAGGCTACTGGTACGATAGAATTTCGGACACACTGGACAGATGAACGATTGTTTCTCTGTAGAATGGGCGCGACTGTGCGTTCGCAGAACGTCCAACGACTTGAATGATTTCCCACATATGTCACATAGAACGCCATTTGTCTGCGAAAATTATGGAAAATGCAAAAAAATTCGAAAACATTTACGAAACGAAATGTGGCCTTACGGATTTCGCGTGATTTTTAAGATGAGCGTACATATCTTTGCGATTGGAAAATTTACTGGCACATTCTTTGCACCGATAAATGGAGCTGGACGGCTCCTCATCTTGAAAATAATCATGAACCGTACATTTGTGATTCTCCAAATTTAAGCGATTCGCATAGGCAATGCCGCACACGTCGCACACGTGCATCTTCCGTTTGTTGTGCCTCAGACCATGTTGGTAGAGGGACTTTTTGGTGTCGCACACTTTGTCGCATATCTGACATGTTAGATCGAGCCGTTTGCATTTGTCATTGTAACGAAGGTGCTCATGGAGACGTTCGTTGTCCGTAAAACTGGTCTTACAGGTCATGCAGACAAAATAGGCGGGCGTATTCAAAAGAACCTTTTTTGGCTGTCGGTCACCGCCGCCCTGTGACGTTGGCGTAAATATTTCAACACCAATTGGCACTGGCGTCGACTGTGTTTCATTGACCTCACTTTCATCAATATACTCTACTTCCATCGTTTCATCCAATATATATCCGACCGTAATGTCCTCAAGTATGGGCGAATTGTCGGCCGATGTCTGTACGTCCATCAACATTTCCGGCGATGTTATCTTTACGGTCGGCTGTTCTTTTACAATGCGCGTCATTCGAATAGCCGATGATGGCATTTGAAATCTTTTTAATAATTTAGCGACGGTATAATTACCCGCTGTTCCCGCTCCAACATCACCAAAATTCTGATTTTTGTCGAGAAATGTGGTCGTCGGAATATCGGCAAAATTACTACCGCCAACATGTTTCTGTATGGCAGTTTGTGTATTGCAGCACTTCTGCAAATATTGAAAATAGACGTTCGTTTTGATGCAACAGTCATTGCAGACTCTTTTCGGAAAAACGTCCTGCTGTTGTTTCTACAAAGGAAAATCGATCAATTATAGTCACCACTGAAATATACAACAACAAAAAACTTACAATTGTCGACAAAAGACTTTGAATCTTATACAGCAAATCATTGTTTTGCTGAAACGTAGCGGAAACCTCTACCAATGGGGCACCCTCTTCTTTTTCACCGCACAATCGGCATATCTCCGTTATAGGATTGATGGTGCCTTCCATAATTTTCCGTTTTTTTTTTAACTCCGGCGATCACTCTATCATATATAAATGATTTAATTGATCCGTTTACAATTGAATTCGATTATTTTCTCAAATTACTTCGGGCACGTCTGCTACGCTATTTTTGCTTTTGTTTTTATTTTTCTATTTTGTTATGTTTTACTGCCACTACATAAAAAAAAAAATTATAAAATCAATAGCAGTACTAAATCTAGTAGGTCGATTACAAAATGTAAAAAATGGCGGAAATTTCAATATTTGAAGAGAGTGGTCACCAATTTAAAAAAAAAATCATTTGCAATACATCAAGAATTTTCCGCCGCAAAGACATTCCAATCTAGCTATATAATAGAGAACAGAGGCTTTTTCAATTGGCGGCCGTCCGCCTGTAGTCTCTGTAATACACAGTAATCGATTTAAATACATTTTATAATTGTGGCACTCCGTAAACATTTGATATTGAACAGTGTTGCAAGTGTCACAAAAACCAAAAAAAAAACAAAAATTTTGAGGGCGGCGACAAGTGAAAGAAATTATATATATATATATATATATATATATATATGAAACGATCGAAGCGCCCTATTTATTGAATGTGACAGTACCTTCGAACTAATTGATTCATCTCAAAATGGCCGATAATGAACGAAGAAGTTGGTAATCGAAATTTGTGCTGTTTTTAAATTAACTATACGTCGTCCGTACATAATTATGGTGTTTAAATAATATGCATACGAACAATATAAATTAATGGTGCACCATTTAATTGTGTAATTAATCGTTTATGTAGACAATTGGTGATTGATTTTATTTACGAAGGTGGATTCTGTTTTCCTTTGTTTCGGGGCTGTGATAGAAGAATTTCTAATGTCGATTTTGTATGTACAATTTTGGAGTCGCGTGTGCATCTAGCATTCAAATAAAATTGATGTGGAAATTTTGTACGAAACAATTATGGATAAATTGCGAAACCGATGGATTTTTAATTAAAGACGGAAAAATATATGGGTAAGATGAAAGACGATAAGTTTTTCTTTTGCAGTTTCTTTACTTTTTTCTTTCTTAATACAAATAAACCTTTTTTTTTCTTTTTTTTTTTTTTGATATTTTCGACGTGTACCCAATCCTCTTTAAGATTATTCTACACACATTTTTATTAAACAATAAAAAAAACATCCCAACGAATTTATCTTTTGTTCAAATTGGAATCGAATTTTTGTCTTCTCTTCAATTGGGGGGGGTACCTAAATTGTATTATATAGCCGAGTATTTGAGAAAATAAAGCGCCTAAGGGCGGAACATTAATTGTTCTAATATTGAAAAAAAAAAAACAATCAAAGGATTCAAAGGAATTTTTGATTCTTTGAGCGTTAAATCGTTCTGTTTTGCTCTCGATTACCTCAATGTCCACCCTATAATATAATTAAATAAACGATGAAAATATTTTGTTTGTTTATATTTTTGCAGTACCGTAGTCCAAGAATTTTGTTTTGATTTTTGATGCCCCCTTTCATAATTTTATTCGTAAAATTACCGATCTCGATCGTCGATCGGTTAAAATGACTTGGTCCAATTATTATTCTTGACGTCTATCCCTTTTGTATCCTGTTACCGGAATTAATGCACTCAATACAAACATCCACCCTCCCCCCTTCCGATCAAAAGTGATAAAGTTAGATGAAGCTGCGATTTAAGTCCTCATTTCGTTTTTTTTTGTAATATTTCTAAATTATTTTTAATGATCCTTTGGGGCAGACATGTTTATTAGAATTGCACTAATTATCAAAATTTATTTCTATCCAGGCGTTCCTCTCAATTTATAGAAAGCAAATTCAAAACTAAACCTTATTTGGTGTCTAGGAACAGATTTCATTTTGGTTTGTTCTAGAACTGACCGATGAATTTCCATCAATTTTCAACCAAAAAAAGAATCAAAATAATATTGACCAATTTTAATATACCCCGTATGAGTACCTCCGGTTCATTATTTACGACATTTTGTCTGTACAAATAAATATTATCTTCGGCCTTAGAACGTCAAATTTTATCACTTTCCAAAAATTGACATAAAATTGATTGCAGCGCCATAACGGTAGGTCGGGCAACTTTTTGGTCTATAAATGAAATTTTCATTTTTTCATTCTCTATAATTTTCGTCATATCCACTTTTTACGTAATCCAAATATTTTCCGGAATAAATTGAATCAAATCGCTAAAATTGATTGCAGCGCCATAACGATAGATCGTAGAACATTTCGGTCTATAAATGAAATTTTCATTTTTTCATTCTCTATCATTTTCGTTATATCCATTTTTTGCGTAATCCAAATATTTTTCGAGTAAATGATAAAAAAACATTAGAAGTGACATAAAATTGATTGCAGCGCCATAACGGTAGGTCGGGCAACTTTTTGGTCTATAAATGAAATTTTCATTTTTTCATTCTCTATAATTTTCGTCATATCCACTTTTTACGTAATCCAAATATTTTCCGGAATAAATTGAATCAAATCGCTAAAATTGATTGCAGCGCCATAACGATAGATCGTAGAACATTTCGGTCTATAAATGAAATTTTCATTTTTTCATTCTCTATCATTTTCGTTATATCCATTTTTTGCGTAATCCAAATATTTTTCGAGTAAATGATAAAAAAACATTAGAAGTGACATAAAATTGATTGCAGCGCCATAACGATAGATCGTAGAACTTTTCGGATCTATGAATGAAATATTCATTTTTTAATTCATAATCTGGAACGATATCATTTTAGCTTTCCAACTTCATCAATATTATGGGGGCCGTTGCATCAAAGTTCAAACTACTCAAGAGATCTTTGAACAATTCTTAACTGATGATCGAAACATCAGTGGCAAAACGTACGTTCACACTTAAGGTGTTCACATCTATTCTAAATCTCTTATCGAAATGGCAGCATTAAAATGACGTTTAACCTTCCCTTGGGATTTTTAGGTTAAATTTCAAATTTGGATAGGACGTGGAATTTTTTTCGATTAAATTTCTACAGTGGATCGCCTTGCAATAAACTGAACGAAGATTAAAACTTGAGATTAAAACTTAGATTAGATACTTTCAATATATTTTCAAAGATGTACTTAGTAAATTTCGAATGTAAGAAATTTTTGGTGAGCTTAAGTATTTAGATAAATTGGGTTCACGGAACGACGTGAACGATTAGACGAGCCGCCACTTGATAATTCTAATTTCTAATTTTATTGGGCACGTCAAATATCAATTGTAACGATCGGTGGTTGTCTCTTTCGTTTGTCTGCGTGGGGTTGTTGTTTGGAATAAATTTTTTTGGACTTGTTTTTTTTTATTAACATTTTGTCTTCTTCTCTTTTACAGGTAACTGGATTTATCAATGACTAAGAGCCACAACCTAAATATCATCAACACCACCTATATAAGTTTTTGCGATTTTCTTGCTATCAATTTTTGTGTGGTCAAACGATTGTGATTATAGCCTTATCTAGAAAGAGAGCTCTTCAAGCCCCGACGCCGCCTCCTTTTCCACCATCCCCCACTGTCTACAATTTTATTAAAATTTAATAAACTTGTTTTGGCTGTGTCGTGCAATATTGTCGCATTTGCAACATTTTTTTTAAATCAACATAATTAAAAAAACAACGCTCGCCCCACCCCACCCACAAAATGACAATTATTTTGAATATTTTTGTTATTTATTTTTATTTTACTGATTTCGGATCGATGTGTGCTTTGTAAAAAATAAGATAAAATTTAAAAAAAACAAAAAACCGAAAAATGTGCAATAATTGTATTTTTGGATAAAAAAAAAATAAAAAAAATAATCACCGCTTCCGCATACCGCGCGCTACTGCCTGCCGCCCCCCCCCCAAAAATTCTCTCTTTGTGCAGCCGGAACAATGAGACAGTTATTTGCAATATATTTTTAACAATAACAATAATAATAACAATAATGTGGACTAAATTGAACAATGTGTGTGTGTGCGGTGCCTGGCTGCCTACTGCCTGCTACTAAATAGGATTTTTGAATTTTTTTTTTTTTTGTTTTAAAAATCGTCTGAAATTTTAGTTTTAAAAAATGTGAACAATTTTTGGTAGAGTTGTGATTTAAAAAAAAAAAAAAAAAACAAAGATCATCAATCATTTATTGATAAACAAACAAAAAACGAATAGAAAAATTAATCGACAAAAAAAACAACAACAACAACAAAAAAAGAAAGAAAAATGGTTTTGCTACGTGCTACAAATAATTGCAGGCTCAAAATATATAGCCGAACATTTTTCGAAAAATTTCACGTTCACTATCACCTTAGAAATAAACAATACAACATCGCAAAAATTAGTGTCACCCACACACTTATGTGGTATTTGGTTATATGTTTGGCCACATCAAAATGTGTCAATTGTCTTGTTATGGACTCTGGAGCAAGTGTGACCGATACAAATGGCGGTGGCAGTAGCGGTGGCGGCAGCGGTAGTAGCGGCGGCACCAGTTCCGTTGCTAGTGGATTGTATTTAGATAAAATTGGCAATTTGGAACGTAGTATAGCGGCCGTTTTCAATAAAGTTGCGTATGGCTCGACAACAACAAAACGTAGTATACCAGATAGTGGATTTGTGCCAACATTGACAACGGTCCCAACGCCACCGTTGACAACATTTCGGTAAGTGCTTACAGTTGCTTCTATATACAATTTTGTTTTTCTTCTTCCCTCGTCTCTTTCTTATATCTTAGACGGGATAAAATATAATCTAGTAATAAATAACCGACCCCCCTATCCCGCCACCGCCCCCCCCCCTTGTATTCTTTGATTTCTATTCAGTTTTAGTGTCTCTGGAATAATCTCTGGATAGCATTACTAATAGCAATGGAACAGTGACTCAGAGTTGAGCGGGAATGTCCCCGGTTTCAAGACCGACTGGAATTGCGGAAGGGGGAGGGGGGTATTTCACGAATGGCAATGCGAACAAAAAAGAGAGGCGCTGGAATGGCGAGCAATTTGTAAGATTAAAATATTTAATCCAATAAATCAACGCCCCCCCCCTCCAATCTACCCGCATTTTTTGATTTCTGTTCAGTTTTAGTGTTTTTGGGAAAATCTCTGGATAATATTGGAACATTAATAACAATGGATTCGACTGGGGGTGGTGTTATCAAGGAGGATTTTGTTCTAGACCACCACCACCACCCTAACCTAATCTAGCCTAATGGATCGGTGTGTTGCAGTAAAATGCAAATAAGTTAATACTTTCTAGGGTCTAGGCGTGTGCTTTTTTTTGTTGAAGTCACCTACAATGCCAGGAGGAGGGAAATAGTCAGTCACACACAGTAAATTTAACCGGCTGGCTGTATAGATACCGAATTATTCTTTTCTTCCCATAGGGATGGGAAAATTCTCACGAGTCCGCCACTGCATGTGAATTAAATCCAATTTTCCTTTAGATTACCTTTAGATTCATATCTAATAAAATGCAGGATCATTGTTCGGACAACTTTTGTTCCCCTGGATGCTTTGAATGTCGCATCAGAATAAAAATATTTTTTATTGACCATCCGATACATGTTGAAGGTGCGCCAATTAAGTTTACTGTAAAGGACCGTATGCGATGGTGAATGGCAGCCGGTCAAATTCGTTAATATGGAGTAGAACAAGGCTGTATATGAAGTCCATTGCTGCGATTGGACTATACTTTGATGATATAATGTTTGGGAGATGTCCCGGTCCAATGGTACAGTGACGTAGAACCTAGCGATTTAGGGCGTCCGCATTTTCTCGTATAGCACACCAAGTTCGAAATTAT
>JANSTT010018652.1:0-13321 GCA_026745375.1 Platyura marginata
ATTAAAATTAAAATGGTGTGTTGGCAAATAAATATTTTTTTTTTAAATGTTTTTTTTAAATTGTAAAAAATTTTTTTTAAAAAAGTCTTCCCTATAATATTTTTTTTTAAATTTTAACATATATTTTTAAAAATTTTAAAACAATAGAATAACGAAAACATTTATCGATTTCCATTCAAAAAAATGGCGACAGATCGTTGGTTTACAAGCAATTAAGTATATTTTCCAATTTTTTGAGTTTTTTATACTAAATTAATTCATTATAGCCAACTTTATACTAGCAAAATCTCATAGATGATAGATCATAGATCAAATTTTAACATCCATTTTTAAAAACCACAATAGAATTGTAAAGAAAACGTTTATCGATTTCCATTCAAAAATATGACGACAGATCGTTGGTTTACAAGCATTAAAGTATATTTTCCAAATAAAAAAATCTCATAGAGCTCAATCAGACATTTATTAAAAGCTTTTAAGCGCAATTTGATTGCTCAAAGTCAATCGTGCTATAATATTCAACCAGAAATCCCTAAGTTGTTTTTTGAACTTAGTCATGTCTGCCTTTAAACCAACCGATATAATCTTTCGACATCTAACTACAGCACTACACATACACAAGCCCAGAAGGACTTATGTGCCATATGAAATCGAATAAGACGCAATATTAAATGAACTATTTTTGACCAATAAAAATCGAGTACAATTTACAGAGAGAGTAACAATCCTCCCCAATATATAAATAAATAAGTAAAAAAAAAGGACAAAAATAAATCACAAACACCAATCATTACCACAACAAAACGTTTTTAGTGTCCAGGGGGTCTCGTCCATATCCCAAAACATAAAGAATTTTATATCATTTGATGGCGAAGGCTTTTAATAAAAACGAAAAAAAAAAAAAACTGGGAGAAAAAAAAATTGAAACTTTAAAAAAAAAAAAAAAAAAAAAAAAAAAAACAAAATTCAATTCCAACTTAGAAAATAAGAATAACTTGTTGTTATTCACTATAAATAATAATTTTCAAAAGAAAGAAATCTTCTAAAACATAAATTCATCTTATTGTTCCCCCATGTGTGTATTATTCCCAGGAAGGAAAAGCAAATTGTGGATTGAAACTTTCGAAAAGTTTCCCGTGTCAAAGTTGTTGTTTTTTTTTTTTTTTTTTTTTTTAATATTATACTTTTGCTCGTTACTCGTATATTGGATTTTCCAAAAAAAAAAAATTGTATATTATTATTTTGTTGTGAATATGTTCAACTTAATCCCTCGAGAATAAGTTGTATTACTTTGGATATTCGGCATGAATATATGGAACACATTTTTATACATCTATGCCACACACAGCACAGATAAAGTTTTTTTTTTCGTAAGCTTGCAAATTAAGTTTTATAAAAGAATAATAATATGAGTATTTTCCTAAAAGTATGTTGAAAAGGATTTTAATTTTTATTTCACAAAAAAAAAAAAAACCAAAAATCTTTATATTCATGAGGGTAGTTGCGACGTTTCGAGTAAAAATGATACCAAAAATGTGGATTACTTTAAAAGTTCTTATTTGACGAATAAATATTTTATTAAATTTAAATTCAAATTCAAACATCACCCTATGTACTTATATCCCCATAGAACAAAAAAAAAAATCGTAATAAGTAATATATGTGCATTCCATATTACCGCCAGTCTAATGGAAAAAGTTTCCAGAAAATATACGTTAATCGGTACAATCCCTACATTGCATATTTAAAAATCGCATTAAAGACTATGAAAATTCTCTGTACTGTCGCATATTACCACCATCCCTTCCTTAATTGAATGCTAAAATGCCAGGTAACAATAATTCTTTGGTAGAGGCGAAATTCCCTTTGTACTTTGAAAATCAAAATCCAAAAAAAAAAAAAAATGTCCTTAACTCCTGAAACACAACATTAATCGAAAATTTGCATCAACCTCTCATCTTTGCTATAGACAAACTAAATGCAAATCGTTACTGTGTCATCAAAATCTGGTAAATTGAAATAAATACGAATATGTAGGGTTTTCCTGAAAATATATGGATTTCCTGAGGCCTTTTGCTTATCGTATCAATAGTCAAATTCGATTTTCGCAATATATAGCTCTGGATGAGACATATTTCTATATGTATGGTATAGTTATAGTCGGTATACCTACAGATACATAGCTTCGTTTGACGTTTATATATATGTATGTAGATAGGTGGAACAGCATCTCTATACGTTCGGGTTATAAAAATTGACGGGAAGAAAATTTCGGATGTAGATATATGCAAACTAGGTCTGCCGCTACATAGATCCACAGTAAATTGCTTGTTGAGTCTTGTGAAAATCGGTCAATTGGATGAAATATTATTTTGGGTTTATGTTGAAATGTTATTGTTGAAATTGAAATTCTTATATTCTTTTCTTCAGCATCAATTTTTTATTTATTTATTTTTTTTTTTCTTTTTTTTGTAAAGAAATATCGAACCAAATAATATAGAAAGAATTTACGAGTAAGATTGACAACATTGTGTATTTAACCTGAATCAATATTGTTGTTGGATTAAAATCGTTTTTGAAAAGATTAAATTTTACTCTGTACTACCTTTAGGTATAGATATGTATATGTATGTATATATGTATATTAGGACTAAATAGGTAACCAAAGATTTAGAAAGGTATATTTCAAGGAAAAGTTAGCCTTCTTCATAAAAGTTTTTATAATCGTTTTAAAATATTATAAAATAACCAATGTCAAAGGTAAAGGTACGATTAAATAACAACGCCTTTGATTACTCTTTTCTTTCTATACCCATTCATTTATGGGGGGGAGGGGGTAATATGCACCAGGCTATTAAATTCTATTTAATGTACCGACCAATACAATTAAATTAATTATGTACCAATAAAAAATGCAATTCCAAATAAACTGTTGCAATCAGTGGCGGCTCGTGAGAAACATAAAGAATAACTCCCTGAATATATTTAGTTATATTTATTTTTTTCTGGTTAACCCTTTCATGTTCAAAATGTATGTAAGGGTTAACTATTTCGAAAAATTTTATTTTGCAAAAAATGCTTAAAATTCAAAGTAATATAAAACTGATAAGTTTGAAAATCATATCTTTAGTATTAAGAAAGTTCAAAATTGGGTCACTTTTCAAAAAACCGCCAAAAAACGGTCAAGATGTTCGCAGCCTCACTAAATTTTTTTTTCAATATCTTTCATCAACGTAAGTTTTTTTTAAAAATAGTCCCATAATGAATGGATCAACAAATTCTCACGAGCCGCCACTGGTTGCAATATAGTCACCGCCACCACCTATAGTCTCCCGCTCCCTATATAACAATCTTGCGAAATGAAATTTTTCTATTTAGTCATTGATTTGCAGAAAATAAAAACTCCACCTATGGCATTTAAAAACGTTTTCAATTGATTAAAAATGGAAAACTTTTGTAATTTCAATAAGAAAAATTTGGTTACATTTTTACACAATTTGTCAACACAACACTAAAAATTCAAACAAAAAAATATTAATTGAGCTTTTTAAAATCATTATTATTATTGTTGTTGTTATTTAAAAAATAAAAAAAAAAAAAAAAAAAAAACAACGGTTGCCGCGCAGCAACCCGGATGTATTTTATAATTTAAATTAACCAAATGATTTGTTAATTATCTTCAATATGTGGCCTTTTAAAAATTAATATAAATAATAATCTAAAATTTAAATGAAAAAACATAGATATGTTGTGATGCATTTTTAAAACCATTAAAATTTTATTCAAAAAAAAAACAACAAAAAAAACAAAAGAAAAAAATATAATAAAAAATTTAGATAAAAAACTTATTTTTTTCCAAATCTGTATACCGCATTTTATTGTAAATATTAACATTTCGAAAAAAAAAAAAAATTAAAAAATGTTTAGGCCTAATAAAGGTTAAATATAAAAAAAAGTATAAATATATATTAAAAAAAAAAATATAAAATATTTGTTTGTGATTTTTATAGAAAATAGTTAAATATAGATTTAAAAAAAAAAAAAATAGTGTAAATATTTTATTTAAATAAATGGTTTGCTAGAAAAGTCAATATATTATATAGAATTGTTTTTGTGTGTGCTTCTGATCATAAGAACTACATTAAATTTAATTAAAAAAAAAAAAAACAAAAAAAACTGTTTATAATAGGATAAAAAATAAATTCTAAGGACAACTGTTAATTTTGTAAATACATTTTTATTATTTTTTTAATATTTTTGCGATAATAAATTTTAAACCAAAAAAAAAAAAAAAAAAAAAAAATTATCCTACACTATGCACACCTGCGCGCACCTACCTTTACCATACACAGGACACCTTAGGATACATATACACACACCCACAGCCCCACACATACCTTAACATATATGAACAACTAAGAAAACTAGAGGACTCCAATCATGGGCGCCGTCTGGATTTATTCCAAGTGGCTGCAAGATTAAGATTGTTTCTTATTGGTTAAGTTGCAAATACTTAAATACATTTTTATAGCAGTTAATTCTGGATATTATCTTAAAATCCCTATTAAATAGTCTATGTCTATATTATTAGTACAAATGGGAAGACGGAAGGGTGGAGGGGGGGGGGGGGGGTGTTGTGTTAGTATTTATCTTAACGAAATTTTTGTTGAACTTACATTTTAGAAAGTATTGGAATGCCCCGCATGGCTCCCCTTGCCTACGTCCATGGATGCTCCCATCATCCAAAAAGAAAGAAAGAAAAAAAAAAAAAAAAAACCAATAAAGATCGTGGAGTCGTGGTTGTTCTGGCTGTCCTCCATGTTTTTAAAATTTAATTTTAATTTTTGTATTATAAATTTTGTGACAACTGCCTGGACTGGAGGCTAGAGAGTGTGTGTGCGCGCGCGCGTGTGTGTGTGTGGTGTGTGGTGTGTGGTGTGGTGTGCGTTACGAGTTTTTTTTTTTTGCGGAAAATGTATTTTCGATGACATTTTTCACAAGAAAATTTTTGATTTGTGATTATTTACTTATGGATAGTTGGAAAAAGTATTATTATGATGATGAACAACAAACAGACCGTGTATGTGGATAGTTAAGAAAGAAGAAGACGAAGCAGAAAAAGAAGGAGAAAAGAGAAAAAGCGAACAAGAATTTGGATAGAAAGGAAATTCAACAAAAAAACAAAAAAAAAACAAAAAACAAAAAAAAAAAAAAAAGGTGAAGAGGACAAAGGGATCAAATAGAGGTAAAAAATGGGCAAAGATCATGATCTTCTGGAGGCAGCAAGAAATGGCAATATTACAATTGTGGAAAAAATTCTATATCACAAAAGTAAAAGGAGTGGTCCACTGGCAAGGTAAGTGAAGTGTTTTCTTCCCACCGCCAATTAACAAATCAACATTTTCTTGTCAGAATAGACAGAATCAAATCTTTAATTTAATTCAGATGGTCATTCGATTAAGTTAATCCCATTAAACTAAATGTGTGCGTGTACGTACATCCAGGGGTGGACAACCTTTTTAGCTATTATTTATTGCCTAATAGTTTTTTTTTCGATTTTCCACAATAACTTCGAGAAAATCATCTCAATCAATGCAATTTTCCGTCAATTTCCTTTTGCTTTCTACTGCCTATATATGAAATACAATCCATCGTTAACCCTTGTATTGTATTGAAGAGAGGAAGAGGGTCAGTTTGATTTTTCCTGGGCGCTGCTATCCTGCGACTGATAGCGATGCACTCGTCTATAGCACGTGTTCAGTCATTTTTCTTCGTCCTTGATCCATTATTTCCACTTTTACTATTACTAATATTTTCCATCTTTATTTTTGACAGTTTGCGACGTGGACCTGGAGCAAATGTACAAGACAGCAGCGGATACTCGGGCCTACATCATGCAGCTTTAAATGGTCATACGTAAGTGTTGTCGTCAAAAAAAACAAGGCATTCAATTTAAAATCTAAAATCTCCCCACCAATAATCTATATGCAGGGAGGTTGTACGTATACTACTCTCACATGATGCATCACCAAATCTACCTGATTCTCGTGGTTCCTCACCGCTCCATTTAGCTGCATGGGCTGGCCATCAAGATATTGTTAAACTATTGCTAATCCATCCGCACCGACCGGCTAATCCAAATTTGCAGGTTCGTTTAAATGTGGACTAATATGGAAAAATTACCAACACTGACCAATTATATATTTTAGACGGTGGACAATGAGACACCATTACATTGTGCCGCTCAACATGGACATACCGGCGCCCTATCCACATTGCTTGCATACGGCGCTGATCCAAATGTAACAAATAATCGTGCCGAAACGCCATTAGATTTAGCCGCTCAATATGGCCGTTTACAAGCTGTCCAAATGCTGATACGTGCCCATCCCGAATTGTTGTTGCCATTTAAATATGAGTGCACCGTTAATCATTCGCCATTACATTTGGCGAGCAGAAATGGTCACAAAAATATTGTTGAAATCTTATTGGCCGCTGGCGTTAATGTAAATCTATTAACAACATCTGGTACGGCACTGCATGAGGCGGCCCTATGCGGTAAAGATAATGTTGTACGGGCTCTATTGAATACCGGTGCCGATTTGGATGCGACGGATAGTGAAGGTCGGACAGCATTAGATTTACTAGAACAATTTCCACCACATGTTACAAAAGGAATTGTGACCGTAATAAATAGTAAGTTCTTCACAACACCCTCCACCCTCCCCCCCCCACCAACCTCTCCTTTTTTATAACTTTTGTTGTGGACATTAATTTTTTTTTTTTTTTGCAGACCACCGAAACTCAATAGCCTATGACAGTGAATCTGATGAAACTCGCGAGGGAATTAGTTCCAAATATATGACGTCCATGTCGTTGGGTAGTTCTTATGAGAATAATCGAGATCCATTGGTAAATAGTCATTGGAATTCTCATCTGTAAGTCTCACTTATTATTTAGGATCAATTTAAATAACAATTTATTGAAAATTTCCCATATAGCGACCGAATAAGTCCATCGTCTTCCATGGGTAGTTTAGGTCCATCAAGTCCATCACCCCGACCAAGAGCTGCCACCGCTGATACACCCGGATTCTATGTGTCAATGGCACCGATTAGTAATTCAAAAGTTTCGGTAAGATCACACCAAAATCATCATCATCATCATCATTTTATTTATCTATTTTTTTCATCTTCTTCTTCTTCTTCTTCTTCTTCCTGTAGCCAACACCACCAAAAAAACCACCACGTCGTAACTTATCGGTGTCACCAACGCATACCCTTATGTCAACATCGGTAGATAGTGGAAGTGAGACGAGCCGAAATCCACGGACACGTGCTTATGAGTATTTATTTTTGGCAAGAAGCGGTGCCAAAAGTCACAGTGACTTGGAAGACTTACAAGGTTAATTATACATAAATTTAACTTAAGCAGAGTCATTAGATTAAGAATGGTTTTTTTTTTTTTATTTCTATACAGGAAAACAATATAAAGTAAGTCGGGCAATAAGCGTCGATCAATATGTTGAAATGAATCCACAACATCCCCAGCATCCCCAGCATCAACCACGGAATTTGCCAAATTATGAAAATACAACGTTGCGATCGTATAATCCGAATCGAAAGCTTCGCCGGAATCGTGACAACTATGAGGCATTCTGTGTAAGGTCAGTAAATTTAATAATTAAATAAATATTAGAAAAAATTCATATTTGTTGGTGATAGTGATAACAATCACACCTTCTTCTTGGGATTTTATTTTTTTTTTTTTAAATAAATTGTTTGTAGGATATTTTGTTTCTGCCATAGATCTAATAATCTGTGGATAACGCATTGTATTATAATTAATAGAACGCCATTTTTTTTTTAACAACTATGCGCCATCGATCTATACTATAGACTTTCCGCAACTCTTAATTTTCAATTTTTTTTTTTTTTTTTTTACCAGAGGAAGATTCTAATAATTCTAATTTTGTTTTGTTTTTTTTTTTTTGGGTTTTTTGCTGTTGCTGTTGTTGTTGTTGTTGTTGTAGTCAAACGAACGCTACCAACATGGACATAGGCGGCAATGCAACGAAATCATCGACACCAATTAGTCCGTCACATTATAGGCAACCACCAACGCCGGAACATCCGCCACCAAATGCTGTACAAGCGGAAATATGCATTCATGAACGAATTCGACCATTAAGTCAGGTGGGTGAACAAGAGGTTCCGTTAATTGTATTTGATTCGGATTCAGTAAGTGTGCGTTGTGACTAATTTTTTTTGCGTTTTTTTTGCGTTTTTTTTTTTTTTTTGTATAGTAAATTATGAAAAATCCTCGTATTATAAGAGTGTCATTGTGATTAAAAAAAAGGAAAAAAAAAAAAAGAAAAAAGAACAGTTTGGTTTACTGAGATCCTGAGAACCTCCTGTATATATAAAAACGTTTATTTGACTGTGGTGAATGACAAATGGCGATTATGTAACAGTGGCGGTAGTGATTTTTTTCTCATTTAAGTTCTACGGGAATATCGTAATAAAAATGATTCGAACGGAACGATTAATATTAGATATTTTTGGATAATATTTTTTTATGTCATTTTATTCGAAAATTAATTTCACACTTTTATTCATTTTTTAAATTTCTTTCGATTTTCTGGCATTTTCACAGCAAATGAGTGTTTAATGTTCTAGAGACATTACATTTTGGAATTAATTTACAAAAATATTATTCTTACCGCCAGCAGAATGATTTTCGGACGTTTTTTTTTTTTTTGTTTTTTGTTCGGTAGTTTGTATGGCTAAAAGAGTACCCCCCAAAAATGTTTCCATATTTTCAACTATAATAATGTAAAGTATTTAAATTTTTTTTATTAATTTAATTTGGTATACGCGACTATTGACGGGGTGGTGTTCACTCAGTATCAATCAATATTATGGATCTAAACATTTATATAGTTTTAATTTTATGTACATAGTTAGTTAGTTAGCGATTAAAACTGTCAGAAAAATTTAATTGTTTTTAAAAATAATTTATTTTTCAAATTAAGTATAAGCAAAGAATTGTATTTTACTGTTAGATTGCTAGATGCTGCATTGTAGTTCACATACACACACACACACACAAACATTTGTCTTTTGTTTTTTTTTTTACTTTTTATTTAAAATAAATTTGGAAATTTTTTTTTTGTTATTTTATTTTAGTGGTTTTTCGTATTCTCTTTCACTCTCTCGGTTTGTCTCTCTCACTCGCTCTCCTTAACATTATTATTATTTATAGATAATAATAAACAAGATGCCAAACGATCTCAGTTTTGACTTTGACCGTGTGTTTTCCCGTTCCTCTATCTCTATATTGATGGCCTAGCCCTAGATCCATTTAATCGATTTTATTCTAATTCTTGCAAGATGTTTCAGGATTGAACATTAATTGTTGACCTTTTTAATGGAAATTTTAATTATGTATGGTTCATTCGGGATATTTGTACTGGACAATTGTTATGCTTCTTTATCCGTCGATTATTTGTGCATGGTGATTCTTATTTATTTATAAAAAAAAAAAAACACACCCACACACAAACACACACACACCCATCAATACATAATTTAAAAAGAAAAGAAAAGAAAAGAAAAAGAAAAAAAACTTAAAAATCAATTACCCCTTCCTATGTTCAACAGGAATATAAACGACAATCGGGCGGAGGTACACGTGAAATGGCCGAAATTGGAACGTCACCGCCATTGGATCCGTTATGTCAATCATTGGGTGCATCAAGTGGCTCGCTAAGTTCGAGTGTATCATTGTCCGATCGTAGTGCATCGACCGATTGTGTTGAAGAATTTATTGGTGATGTTCCATTTGCAGGTTAGTAAATAAATATTTATGAATAAAAGATGAATGAAGATGAATGAAGATGAATGAAGATGAATGAAGGTGAATAAAAGTAAATGAAGATGAATGAAGAAGATGATGGTATGGAAAAGGAATTTTTTTTTTCTTTAATTAAACGAAAACACAACTCCTCCTTTGTATTGTAGATACACAATAGGTCCTCTCTATCCTCTTTTTTTAAACAGATAATTTATGTCAGACTTGTCTAACCAACCCGCGCATGTATACAAGACTATATGTACTTAGTATTAGTATTAAATATACTCCGCTCATCTTTGCGTCCAAGCAGATTAGTCAAGTGAATTCATTGGTTCATATTTATGTAAATCCCGCCGCGCATTGAACCCACCTTCTAATTCGTACAAATGTCTGGTCCTTAGTTTCAGAGATGGAGCATAGACAGTTGAATTAATTTATTACAGTAGAACCTCGACAATCCGGACTTTGCTTAATACATACCGCCTTTTATGAGTAAAGTAATAATAATAAAGGAAAAAAGCAAAATTGGCGAATTAAAAGCTAAAGTTCATTGTCAATCAGTCGCTCACTTTACGGTAATCTTATTTATTGCAATTTATGTGTTAAAGTGACACAGTGTGTAGGTTGTTTTAACTATTCCTTTACTCATTTTTTATCTAATTTGTTTTAATCCCGGACAAGCAAGTGCCCCAATTAACGTCGGCTTAACGAGATTCTACTGTACTTAGATATATGTACATTTTCGTATCGCAGTTACCTATGCTCAACGATTTTAACAGTACCGTCGCATTATAATTAGGATTATTTTGCCACCACTAAGTGGATCTAACGAAGATTTTGCCTAGTATTTAGTGATGTGGTGTCCCCAGAACCATATTCTTCTTTTTCTGTTTCTTCTTTTTCAAAGTGCCCCAGAAAAACCAAAAAGTTGGACACCCCTGATTTATGTACTGTTCTCTCATAGCTTCAAGATTATTTTTAATAATAATAAAAACGATTCATAAAAATCAAGAAGGCACATTTTATGCACGTCCAGTAGTATTCGAACGGGGTTAACATAAATACAGGATCCCTATTGAGATAATAATCCTTGAATTTTAAATGTGTCTCTATAAATATTGTAAAAGTTTCAAGTAAGAGATCTTCTGATCCCAGATGTCCTTTTTATCCCTTTTTTTTGTGCATACATATAGTGACCCTTTTACCCAGTGTCCCACACACAAGTTGCTTTTCCAAAGCAAAAAAAAATCGCTAGTAGAGGTTTATTATTAAAATACTCCGGGTATTAATTAGAGAGTCCATAAAAAATAGCCGCATTTTAAATTTATTTATTTAATTAGACATTTTTTAAGACAAGATAAGACGAGCACTCAACGTATACTGACTCATGTCTCATGCGAGAACTGCAGAAACGATTTATGTACCTGTACTGTACACACACACACACACAGACACATTTAAGAAATATATTCATAGATTATGAATCAGTTGGGTGTACATCTGTCCATTGTACATACATACATACATCTCTATCCATCCATCTATCTATAGCCAATTATTTTTATTTTTTTTTTATTTTTTTGTTGACTGGTTCGGCCATAATCTCAGTGACGCATTTCCCATGAAACAATTTTATGATGACAGAATATTCGCATTTTGTTGTGATTCTACTTTTACCTCGGTCTGCTAAGTAAAATCGACAATTTTTATTCACTAAATAATGCCTCGACATATTTTCGGTCCTGTCTCGTGTTACAATAAGGAACGAGCGACAGTCTCTAACCGCTTGTGATCATTCAAAACGCTTTTGTTACTTCGTTCACAGTTCTAGTACTGGATAATAAGGCATAGATCGATATACAAAGACAAAAAAAAAACAGCTTCTTCCACCCCCACCCCCCTTTCATATTTTGGTACAATTGTGCAAAAATTAATTTCACTGTCAATACATAATGATTTGTGGTTGATTCAGTTGAAATTGTCATTAATAAAATTATTCACATCAGGAGAGGGGCCCCCGGATTCGGGTTTTTTGCTTTTCTTTATGACTATGGCAGTCACCGTTGTCATAAAGAAACAGAATCCGCCGGTGGCAGACAGGAAGTGATTATATCAGTATAACAGATACGTAATGATTTTTCAGGTTTATTTAAAGGCTCAACGATGACATTGGACAATCCTAATTCAATGCAACAGCAACAGCAACAACAACAACAACAGCAACAACAAGAACAACAACAACTACAGCAACGACAACAACAACAACAACAACAAATAATAGTAAAAACACCAAAACCGGAACGACCAAAAACCCTTCGAACATCATCTTCTAGTCTAGAAAATCATCAAACAACAACAACAACAGCAACAGCAATAACATCATTATCTACATCCCAATCATCTGATGAAGATTCAAATATTGGCCAATCATCAAAGAACAGCGGCACCATTTCAACAATGCAAATAAATGACAAAACAATTGCCGTCCTTAGTCCATTCGATGAACAAGAGGAATGGGCAAAAATTTCGGAAATTATGGCCACATTCGGTACCGGTTTTGTGCGCGATTCAATATTTGCGACCGATAACGAAAAACAAACGAACACAAATCGGCTACGGATACGTGGCTCAATATCGAGCATAAAATCATTGGACACAATGATGATGGAGCCGCCGACCGCATTATCGATGATGGTCGATTGGCTATATGAGAATGGTCTGGAACATTTGGAACGTTCGCTAATTGAACAGGGATATGATAATTTAGATTTTTTTGTGAGTGTTTTTTTTTTCTCTTTCTAATATACATACAGTGTATGATCAATGAGAACGGGGCAAAAGTAAAACTCTGTGTCTTTTTTCATTCCTAACAGATTTTAATCAACTTTTCTTTAAAGCTACTGGTTAAATTAGGGTAGAGCAAAGTGGTGTTTATCTTTTTATGTGATATGTAATGAAAGGGCAAGTTTTCGTTTCATATTTTTTTTTTCTCAAGTTATCACCACCATTTTTTATGTTTTCTCATTCTCATTCTCAAAACTAACTTGCACTCCAATCTTCATTTTTTTATTCTCTATCATTTTTGTCATATTCATTTTTTCCATATTCCGAATATATTTCGAGTAAATCAAAATTAGGTACACACACACAGTACCTACCTCAACCTGCCCTACACCTTGTCCGATGCGTGAATTTCTCCCTTATCGAGAGAGCACACACATATGTACCAGTGGCGAAGCGTGACAATTATTGATCCCATCATTATGAGACTATTTTTAAAAAAAAACTTACGTCATTTTTATACCGGAAACCGAAAAAAAAATTGGTGAGGCACCGAACATCTTGACCCTTTTTTTCCCGGCGGTTTTTTAAAAAGTGACACAATTTTGTGAACTTTCTTAATATTGAAGATATGATTTTGAAACTTTGTATTTTTATATTATTTTAGATTTGCAACATTTTTTGC
>JANSTT010018653.1:0-13317 GCA_026745375.1 Platyura marginata
ACACTTTTCAAGGAAGATATTTGAAAAAAAAATTAAAAAATTACAATCGCAGATTTCTATGGCACTGGGTGTATATACAATAAGATATTTTTTTGATACACATCTTATATAACCCGTCAGAACAGGATGAATGGAAAGAGGAATAAATAAATGGGATAAAACTTTCGTATTTAAATTGCCTCCCGTATTTTACTGTGGCATTGTTTGCTGACAAATTATGTTTCAAACATTATTTTGGCCACGTCAAAAGATAATTTTAAATATTGAGAGGGCGTTACAGAACTCTGCATTTTAACATCTCCAAAAATATATTTGTTTATAAATCAAAATCTTAACCGAAATTTCTTGTCATATATGGGAAAGGATAAAGACATTTTCTAGTGTGTGTACTTAGGATTATTTGAATTACACTTCAAAGAGTGTCAAATATAAATAAAACAATGATTAAGAAGAGTAAATTCGAAAAGGGGAAAATACTGGTTGGTTTTCGTGGGATCAAAACTGAATATAAACAAGGGATTTTCTATATTATATATAGCAATATGAAGCTATTGATTTTATTTTCTTCCTTTACTCTCAAAATTTATCGTAAGTCTGTTTGTGGATTAATTTTACTGGGAATTCTCTTTGATAGATGTTGCTTTGTTTTCATAAAATAAAAATTGTATTGAATTTTAGAGAATTTTTTTTTCTTTGTTTTGATTTGATAAAAAAATTATTAAAACTATCATTTAGTTCAAATTCAGTGTGTAGTATAGATATACGTCAAAACTTACTTTCAATACATAAATAGACAAAGTTGCTTAATTGAATAGGCAATGTCAAACAATTCGGTTAATGTTCGTTAGCGCTAAACTATCAAAATTTTGTAATTACCAAATAAATTTCCATTTCAATAAAACATTAAACACAATGAATTAAGGCACCCGTATCAATCAATCAAATAAGTTGATTAAGATAATTGAGCCAAATACAGCTACATATGTATGTACATTTACCGAAATAAATATGTTAACTAATGGTGATGGAAGTAAAAAAGATTATATTTTTATAAAATTGTAATTGACACAAATGTGTGTCTACTTAATTAGTGTTACTTTACGTTACCTTTACGTTATATTGAAGTTTAATTTGTATAAAATTCGAAAATTGAATTCGCCTAATAATTTTTTATTTTCGATTTTCTATAAAAATTTCGAGAAGATTTTTAGAATATTTTTCACTCAAAATTTAATATTCACTTTGGATTTTTTTTTTTTTTTCGAAAATCAGAAGTATAATTTTATACATAAGGCAATATTATTTACATAAAACATTATTTTTAAAAGGATACTTTCCAAATCTGTGGATGTCGATTTCTTGCTATTGTAGTAGCCTTAACAGAGGTAACAAGTTTTAATATTTCTTTGGAAATTTATTTTAAATCTCATGCACTAACACTAAACTAATTATAGATACTATACTTTAATTAAAAATCTATTAACTAACATCAGTTATGATTAAATCCTGTGAAAAAGATGACACTTCGACATTATATTGTTACGAAATGCTTCAAAGTTTGAGATTCACTGGATAAATTAATGTATGTAGCTCGCTTGCCATAGATAAGCCATGGTGATCACGGCAGGGTCAGGTAGACCATAGTTAAGTAATAAGGAAAAAAGAAAAAGAGAAATAAACATAAAAGCACAGACGTTAAAAATTGCAAAAGCCTATAAATAGACTCTGTGGCTTTGAATTTTAAAAGTGAAAGTATAAAAATTGAAAATTATAGAAAATTAAAAGTGATTTCTGATTTAAGCGGTTTAACTGTGTTCTTGAGCCATTTCATTTTAAGATAAATTTTCACGTTTTGATTTTATTTTGTAATAAATGTTGTAATGAAGATTGTAATATTTTTTTGCGTTCTTTGGTGTAAGTAAGATTTAGATTATTCGATCATTCATTTACATCGGCCTGGTAGTGTTGTGATGCTATGTAAAAATTAAAACTGTCATTGTTTGGCAGTTATGTACAAGTAACCTTCATATAACGCAGAGGTTAGGATTCAGTGTAATGGCGCGTTTATACTAGACTCAGTCAGCCAAAACCAGTTGTGGTAAGTAGTGTGTTTATCGGTTAAAGGACAAAATCTCCCCTGATAATTTTTTTTAAGCGGACAAAATTCTTCCTAGAGAAAGAGAATTTGGTCAGGAGAGATTTTGTACGGGGGCGATTTTGTCCGTCTTATAAAAAATTGTCGTGAGGTTTTTGTCCGTTTACCGTGTTTATCACTATAATTCATGTATAGTTAACCACAGAGCCAAGATTGAAACATAGAGCTTCTATTTAAAAAAGTATATTAAGTGAAATGATCATAAAGTAAACATTTCAAGACCCCGTTGTATATGTATCGCGTTATACAAGGGTTACCTCTGTACACCAACTTACATTGTTGTTGTACTTGTACCACTCCCAGCTCGAAGAACATACAAATTGTAGTAAGTTAACTTGTAGTGACAATATTTTAATAAAATGTTGACGCACCAACAGTGTATTTTAAAGTACAGTACCTACTCGATAATTGCACTGATATAAAACAGGCCCATTAACAGTGCAATTACCGATAATTCTGCAATTATCGAAAACAAAATACGTAAAATTTCTAATTTATCTTGAATTGATAAAAAGGTATGTTTTTTTAGATGCAGACATTGTAACATTTATACTGCTCAAGTGCTCACTGACGACTGCGTGACAAGACAAATGAGAACATAAATTACAAAAATAAATTCCAAAAATAGTGAAAAATTCTAAGATTTGAAAGAAGAAAGAAGAAATTGAAAAGATGACGATCGAGAAGAGATTGAAAAGATGAAAATTTCGTTGACATTCGATAATTGCACCATTTTGCGTAACTTTTGTGTATTTTGGTGCAATTATAGAGTATACAATCTAATGTTTTGGTTGTTGCAATTAGCGAGAAATGCAATTACTGGATAGTGCAATTATCGAGTAGTTACATGTACTGTACATGTTAAATATAATTTAATATCTAGTAATGTTAACTATTCATGAAATACAACTAAAGAGTCTCCACGTGGTGGTATGTTTTAAAACTAAAATATGCAATCGTTAAAAAAAATGGGTGCGTTCAAAGTTATTTATGAATGTAATACAATTAGTTCATTTCATAATGAAACAAATAAAATGTCAAATGTACCGTAGAGTGCCGATTATAATACCATATGGTACACTATATGGAAAATGGTAATTTTTAACCCTAATATATATACAAAACCATATGGTGTTATAATCGGCACTCTACGGTGCAAAATTTATATGAAGAAAATGACTTGACACTTTGTATTTAACACTCAGTGTTATAGTTTGACAGTTTGTCAGAGTATAGTATAATCTAAGCAAAAACTATATAATTGATAGCAGAATTATCAGGGTATTTTTATCTTTTCTCAAAATTTCTCATCGATGGTAATGTAATGATGAGATTAGATCCAAATAGTATACCCATGGTATACTATTTGGCACATTTTACCTAATAGCATACCAGTGGTACACTATTATTGAAGGTACTCTATTCGGCACTCTACAGTACATGGATTATAAATTTAGGTACAGTAGAACCTCCAATATCCGAGGTAATTGGGACCGGGCAGACCTTGGATAACCAAAAACTCGGAAAACCAATTAAGTGCAATTTTCGGCATCATTTACGTCTTTATAGGCTGCTTACTTCAAAATCTATTTTATTTGGCTTTAAATAATTTAGATTTAAATAAACAAAGGTTTGATAATGTACTCAAATGAAAGAAATTGGATACTGTAATAAAATACCATTGCGTATTGGTAAGGAGCGGGTATGTTTTCAGGATGTACACGGCAAACTACGTGTTTTGTTTTCTTTCGGTTCAATTGAACACAAGTATTGTGTTTTTAATTCACCTCGATTAATACGGAAACTCGGATAATCGAGGTTCTACTGTATATGGATTTCTCAGTGATTGTGCCATGTGTTACTGTAACTTTCATTTGTTATCAGTGTTGTACTGTACATTGAGTCATTGGCAAGTAATTGTTTGTTGACAATATGAAAATGGTGAAAATTCATAATTCTAAAAAAACCAAAAA
Organism: Platyura marginata; assembly: GCA_026745375.1. Classification (NCBI taxonomy): domain Eukaryota; kingdom Metazoa; phylum Arthropoda; class Insecta; order Diptera; family Keroplatidae; genus Platyura; species Platyura marginata. Next base: position 4,129 of record JANSTT010018653.1, read on the forward strand.
ACAATTACCGAATGTTGTTTAGACAGAAAAACGAGTGTTAATTAAAATTTTAAATTATACAAAAGCCGATGAGTTTATAATGCAACCAAATTTACCTGACCACAAAAACTCGTTTGGGACGAATTTCAAAAAAGATTATCCAAACCGGAAATTTAACCCAAATTTCTAAGTCCAGGGGTTTAAAATTAAACCCGCTGTCTCATCAAGACAACAAAAATGGAAATTCCGTTCATACATTATGCTGACCTAAATAAATCCTTGCATTGAATGAATAATGTTCTTTCATTGTTCGGGTTCAAAGCGATATGGTTCTTTTGAGACATTTCGTTTTCGCATATAACTAAGATAAACAAGAAATAGTTAAGTAGTTCACCATATGTACATACTCATACAGTACACACACATCAATATGTACATTATACATACATACATACATCAATGTACAATCAAGATGATTCAGAACAATGCCCATGGGCATTTATAGTTCTCCATACAAATGTTGAGACGATAATCAAACAAAACTTTATCCCGAAAATAAAAAGAACAGAAAATTACCCAAGCCAAGCCAATACATCAATTGTTTTGGGGTTTAATTATGATGAAACACGAAACGAAAATTACTATACACCATATGGTGTGGACATTTTCAAACAAATAATTTTCTCCAATTTTCGATTAAAACTTTCCATCCATTGAAATAAATTATGATTCGGACATTGGTGCTTTTCGCTACATTATTTAATTTCTCCCATTTTGGTATGTAATTATGTGCAATATAATTACGGAAAAGCCCTGCCACAAATGGAATTATTTCGAATATGCACAACTAACCATATTATAGTGCCAATATAAATATTTATAATTTAATGGCAAATTTTATTTTAAAAAAATTAAGGAAAAATATAAAATAAAAAATTTTTAATTGAAAAAAAAAAAAAAAAAAAAAAAAAAAAAAAAAAACAAAAAAAACTTTCAACCAACTTTAAAGTCCACTATAGGCTAAAAAAAAAAGCCACAAAAAACACTGACGAGCAATATGATTGTGTGGATATGTCAACTGAATATGGGCAAAAATGTATATTGGCCAAGACTGAATCTATAAATAAATGACAAAATCCATAAATATACTTTGGAAAAATATTATTTTATCCGTTCCCTGGTATACAGGGGAGGGTGTATGTATGTATATATTTATACTGTAGATATATAAATAGACGTTACCATTTCCGCCCGTTTAAAGGAGCAAATATGGATGATACCACACTGACAGCTCTATGGAAGGTTGGTTTTTGCATGTGAATCACATAATGGATAATCTATGAACACTTCAGACGCAAATATAATATAATGGATTGATTGAATAGGTACTTAGACGTGAAAAGAATTTGCGCGGAAAATTCACCAGTGTTAAATATGTGTGAAGAAGGGCCAAAGAGAGAGGGGGTGGGGGAGTGAAGGTTTAGCGGGTTTTTAGTAGGCAACGGGAATGATGATGCTGTATATAGAGGCTTGAATGTGTAAGCGTCTAATATGTTAGCATTTCAAATATTTGCATATTTCGGGTTAAAGCAGTTTATACATACATTGGGAATAGCAGGAATAGCACACTTTATACATGTGCAAAATTTACGATGGCAAGGGTGAAGAACCGTACAGTTTACTTTCAATGGTGAATTAACTCAGTTCCTTGACTTTCGTTTGTTCGGTTTTCCTTGATATGGTTTTTCATACGAAACGAAATTCTGACGGGAATCTTTTTTTTTTCTCCCATGTCTAGTGAATTTCTTTTTGAAAAGAAAAAGAAAATTTTTCATCCTAAAATTTTCACCAAAAAAATGATTTACCTACTCATTTGTATTTAAGCACACAGCAAACAATTTTTATTGAATATTAATTTGATGGTTGGTTTTACTAATCGATTAATTATATTTAGGTAGATATACAAACTTACTGTCTTCGTAAGGATTAAAATATTTGCAACCGTTTTGTTAACACCCGAAAATTATACAGGCAACAATTGAAAATAAATAAATATCACCAACAATAACAGTAGAAATGAATGAGACTTGACATAAAACGTTAGTTTTTCATATTAACTGATTGAGAAGCATTGTTAGACTAGAATTTTGTTCCCATATACAATTGTCCTTGGCATTATGAAAAAAAAACGTTCGATAGAAAAGCCAATTTTTGTAACTACTAAATGGAAAAAATGCAATTTAAAAACAGTTTTGTTTTACGTCTCATACATCCCATACCGCATTCCTTTAAAGGACTTTATTGGTCATATTTTTATATAGTGTGAACAAAGCTAAATAATAACCACAGAAAAGAATTTTCATATGTCTAAATGTAGACACCTATTAAATCCTTTAAAAAAAAAAACCTCTAAATTATTGTTCTCAACCAAAAACTAATTGATTTCACTGTTGAAACACATTTTGTAGACAAGGGTTCAACCGCAGACAAAAATAAAATGAAAATTTTTGTTTGTGGTTAAACCCATTTTACTGTTATGAACCTATCTCTCCACTAAACAAAACACTTACACATACACACACAAACACACATACACCATCCTATAATTTATTCATTCGTTTCTATAAATGTTCATGGTTAAACGACATAATTATATGAACGATGTGATAATATAAAAGCTCATTTCATCCGCAAACAGTATAGAATTTAGAAAATGAAAATGAGGGAAGGAAAATTTTTTTTTTTTTTTTTTTTTTTGTTGACTACGTAAAAAGAGTAATTTGTTTACATTTTTGGTGTAATAAACTTTGTTCTCAGCTGTAAACAATTTCGCATGTCAAAATTCCGGATTCACTAACAAATTGCCAACAAAAAAGTTTTCTATATTAAATAAAAAACCCCAACAGCCTTTTTCTGCAATTTATTTTATCCCTTATCCTTTTTTTCTGATTTTGATGTTATGTTGATGGCCCAAAAGGATTTTCGGTGTATATCCCTTTCTATACAAAATCCGTTTTTCTGTCTGTCTCTCTCTCTCCTCCACCTCCTCCTCCATTCCATTTCCTTTCTTTATTAACCCCCTTCTCTTCACCCATGAACATTGGTGGTGCCTGCTTACACAATACACAATCACGCTAAAATAGTTGGGATGATTTATAGACGTAATTAACTTTTACTGATTTATTAAACACAGCGATTACAATTTATAAAACCATTTGTCGTTATTATTCGCCAGTTCCTCTTTCACTTTGTATTTATAAATGATAAATTTCCAGAAAGAAATGCTGAATTACTTTTATTTCCTCATTCCATTTAAATTAATTAATGGATAATGTTCTTGATGCTGTGTAGCTATGTTATTTGGGTTCTTTATTGTTGATTTATTTATGGTACTACTCTATGGCAGTCATCGTGTTGGTTTTTTTTTTTTTTTTGTTTTTTTTTTATATTTTCTTTTTTTCTCCTTAACTGTAATTTGGTTGTTTTTGTATAACTTCATTTCAAGTAATTTTTATATTGTCCAAATGAACATTTTTGAAGTTGGCGCTTTTTGTAAAGTTTTCATGTGGAAAAATTCTGTTATTTTTGCACATTGTGTACAATACTAATCGGTTTCTTATAAACCTTCTAAGGATTTGTAATAGAACGTAAAATTCAATTGAAATTGGACGTTGATGTATTGAATCAAGGAGCATAGTTCCTCTATAATTAAATATATATGTAGTTGATTTTCAGCGATGCGATTATTTCAGCCATATCCGTCTTGTCACATACAATTCGTTAAGAATCATGTATTATGAGAATTTCTATGCTCTAGATTTGACTTCCCAAGATGTCTGTCTTTCGAGCAATTTCGCCAATTTTGAAAATTTTTAACAGTTTTATGCTATCGGTTTTGCCGACTTTTTCTACTGCCTTCAGTTTTCCCTTCAGAAGTTTTTCGAAAAGAAATACTTTTTCATTCCGCATTAGTCATTTGTAACAACCTCCTCGGCCGGTCACATTTTTTATTTAGTTTTCATTAAATTTTTAGTATTTTTGTTTGTTTTTGATTTAGTTTTAAATTTGTTTTTAAAATTTTTCGCGCATTCGTATTAATATCAGGGGCCTTAGCATGAGAGTCGTGACGAAAACGAAAACGAGACAAAATGATAGTTTCGTAGCATGACTGTCGATAATATCGAAATAGTCACATATCGAGACGTTTTATCACACTAGCATGACAGTCGTGACGTTTTATTTCGATAATGAAACGTCAAGTGTTTTGCTCTCGTTTCAATATCGAATGGTATAAATGGTTTATTGTGTGTTTATTGCGTAGTTTTAGTTAAAATAAAATGTAAGTATTTTTGTGTTTGTAAAATAAATATATTTTGGATTATTTTTGTTTTATTTCGCTCATAGGGCCAAATTAAATAAAATAACAAATGTCAAATATTTTCATCGTCGTCATTATTACGTTCATTATTAATAAAAAAAACCAATTGAATCCATTTTTCACAAACTTCTTTATCGACTCTTTTCGACTCTTGTGCTAAGGTTCTCGTTTACGTAACGTTTTCAAAAGTACTCTCGTTTTCGTTTTCGTTTTCGTCACGACTCTCATGCTAAGCCCCCAGGGTAAATTCGTCCTCTGTTTAAAATCCCAACCCTTTTTTGTTTTTTTTTAAATATCCCTACTTCTGCGAGAACAATGAAGAGTTGTGCCGAAGAAAAATCGTAAAGCGTGGTCAACGAGAAGCGAGGCAAGGAGTTCCTGGTCCAACCATTCAGGCAGATGGTCACGATAAACGAAGTATGAATACGAGTGAACATTCTTTCATTCTTTTTTATGGTTCCAAAGATTCACCATAGAATCTTACGTTCAAAGGCGTTTAAAGATATTTTTGGTTTTCATATTATATTCTACAAGTTTTTATCACTTTCACTGATCAACTATAATCCTCTCTAGCCTCTACCTAAATACGTTCTGAATTTTTGGTATTGTACATTTTCATATTCATCATGCAGACGATCTTATTTCGAAAGGCTAAAAGAATGGTTATCGCACTCTGGAGAAAGATTATTTCAGATAGAATTCAAACAAAAAAAAATTAAAAGATGGAACCTTGTACGCCAACATTTGATCGAGATTTCACAACATACCAGATCCAAATGTAAATTAAAAAGAAAAGAACCAAAAAAATATAACAAAATAAAAACATTTACAGACATCCCTAATTTTTAACAAAAAATGTAGGACATCTAAGAAAAAAATTCCTAAGTCATAAAAGATTTTAAGGACATTTTTGGAATTGTCTGCGATTATAAAATCAAAATTTAGACGCAAGTATTACAAGTACTTAATCAAATTAATTAAAAGCGAATGTGTAACACTCACCCTGATTGTTGATGTCTTTTCGTTGTCTCTGGGAAAAACAATAAACAAATCCTACAACAAATAGAATGTAACATTAATTAACAGAAATGATGTATTATCAACAATATTGTATATACCAAAAACAATTGCTGCCAACGTAACTAGAGTTGATATGATTAATCCAATGTTTGACACAATATTTAACAAAAAACCGGATACACTATTCAGAGGTGTACTAGAACATCTACTTAAAGAATGTGCGGACAGTATATCAATTTCAATATTTTGTTGGGTTAGTGGTGACACAACTTCAATGTATAATCGATCATCTTCTTTAAAATTACTTAGAAGTTTTGCACGATAATGAAGTGTTCCATGTGCTTTCGAAACTAGTTCTACACCTAATGTTGATGGATTTGATGATTTAACCTATATCGAAGGGGAAAAAGAAACGAATAAAATTTACAATAGGATGAACATAAAAAAAAAATACAAACCTCGACTTTATGTAAAATTTTATCTAAACCAGTAATGGCAATTGTTTGCTTTGGCAGTTCTTCAATGGCAATCGTGTGTGGAAATACTTTAATTGCTGGAACCATTTTCAATGTGATTATGTCTAATATGCCATTGCCTAATTGTGCCTTTGGGATACATTAAAATTAATTAATTTCAATTGACTCACACTTCAATAATTAATTACTTCAAGTTCTAGATTTAGTTCAGCATTATTTACAACACTAATTACATCATTGATTGACGTCAAAAGTTCTATTTCGCATGCATACAACCCAGCATGTTTGTCGAAAATTGGCGTTGTCTTAAAGTTGTTCAAAACTTTGCTCTTAAGTTGATTTAGTACTTTTAATTTGCATGTGAAGAATGATGTTGGTAATCTGTCTATTAAATTGCTGCATGTTGTTAGATTTTGTGCGATCTGTAAAATGTTTTCAGTAAAATTCGCTGAATTCAATGAACATTTCACAATTCTTATTACCAAATTCGATAATTTATCTACTTGTAGGTGATTTTTAATTAATAGATGTGCATGGTAATTTTCACCATTGAAAATGTCGAATTTCCTGATAAACTCAATTTTGTCAGCCTCTCGAATTTCCAAATCATATTTTACATGACCAAAGTTTTGGTCACCATTGATTATTGCCACTTTTTCACCGAACTTTGAGTGGCTCGACAAAATATGACCAATACCTTAAAAATTCAAAAATGATTTCAATTAGAAACAGATAAAAGAACTCAGGGTAAACGAGAACAAAACTAAGTAATATGGAATACTAGAAAGAGGATTTCAACGTAACTTTGAGGGAGTACAGAGTACGGTACTGGTCCTATTTCGCACGAAAAGTTTATCACTGGTGTTAACAGGGAGTCAAAATCTTGTTGTACGCCCGGTTTGTGACGACTAAGAACAAATGAGGAATTAAATGAGCTTATAGACGGAGAAAATACATCAAAGCCTAAAGAATTAGATGGATCAGACATCTATGCAGAATGGATGACGAAACAAACATTCGCCACTAGACCAGAAAACAGTAGAGGATACGAACGAGAATTTCAGAATATTTAACGTGCGCAACAGGAAGATTTAAGCTTTGGATAGTGGATAGTAGAGAAGACCAACCCATGGACATGACACCATAAGATGATAATAAAAGTTAAAATGGAATATCTCCCGTCATTTATGCCAAAGTAGTTTAAGGATTTACCATACTAAATGATGATTTCTCCTAACCACACAGCCCGAATATTTGTTACATAGACGAACATTAAAACTTCAAAAGTGGAATAACTTTTTTTAAATTTTTAAATCAACAAACCATTGGGGGAGAGTACGCAAGAGAATGATAAAATAGTTTTTCAATTCAGTTGACTTTTTCGTTATCATCCCTCTATCCAACTTAAAAAAAAAAAAAAAGTTTCAAAAACTTTTCTTGTTAGGTCAAATATCAATTTACCGCATCACTTCATTTTGCTTTACTTTCACGTTGAGGCAAAGATAAAATTAATAAAATTCATGTCACCCCGCGCGCGATATCTATCCATTGTTACCCTTAACGTATATGAAAGTGTCACTCTTTTGTAAATTATTGCCACATTAAGACAATAAACAATGGCAAATATGTGTGCAAACATATACAATCACATACAACAACTTACCTAAATTGTTGTCAAGCGCAATTACTGTGTCATCCGAACTAATCCAATTTGTCGAATATGTAAGTGGGGAGTCAAAGCAAATTATGTCGCCCACCGAGAAAATAGTCTTAAAAAAAAAAAAAACAAACAAAAAATTAATTATTTGCGAAAAACATTTGATGGAAATGAAATAAGGAAATTTTTAAATTTTCCATTAAATTTACCTTTGTTGGAAAAATATGATGAGATTGTGCAACGGATAATTTAATGTAATCCTCAGCATATTTAACGCCAAACGTATCTCTCAGCGAAACGGCCAGCATACCGGAGCTTTCACGCGGTAGGTTGATCTAAATAAATTAAATTTAATTAGAAAAAAAATAAAAATGGCTGCAGAAGCAATTTTTTTTTTTTTTTTTTTTTTTTAGTTAAAAATATATAAATCAACGAATGTACATACACCAATTGTAAAGTTTCCCCCAATATGAATATCCGCCATTTCTTTTCGGGATAATTTATGTTTCAAGTTGTTTATATCTTCTAAATTATGTGAGAACTCATTCCCTAAATTATCGTGCAGCGTAATTTTTAAAATAATATTCATGCCACGAGGTATTTTATTTTCGGTATATTTCAACTTAACACTTGGCGAATGAAGTGTTGCTAATACGTAATGGATATTTTTCACTTCAACAGGTATCGAAAGTGTCTGATCCATTGATGATGCCTAATTCCAATAGAAAATTTTTGTTATCGTTAGTTTTGCGAAACTACTGAATTATTATATCCTCTGCATGAAAAATGAAAAAAAGAAAAAAAGAGAAAAAAAAATTATTTACAATGATTAAGTCTCTGCCAATTATGTCGCCTGATTGAACAATTCCATCTTTGCTCACTTTTACTATGTCATTGGTTGTGTCAGCCAGTTGATAAGTCGCATCGTTAATATTGGCTTTAAGGTTGATGGCAGTCTTAGGTGGTATTAATATTGTGTCTGATGTGATTTTCTTTGGTGATACAAGTTCAAGCATTTTGAAAACTGAAAATAGAAATAATCATTATTGAACGAAGGAAATATTAGGTGGCTATAATAATCAAGGTCTTAAGGGTATAGATAGAGAGGGTGGTGATAGTTGTCATTGATTTATTGGCATCAAATTATATCTAATTTTTTTTATTGCAGCAAATTATTTTGTACATAAAATTCGAATCACTGCTGATGCCAATGCAACAAAGTTACGTGATTTTTTTTATTTTTAGGGTAAGAGTACTTCGAGAAGTACTTCATTAACTTGCATTGTGTGAATCTTACATTATTATTTCATAGCTAATGTTTGTACACTAATTAAACTAGAAATGTATTATCGTAGTGTAAATTTCCCTGTATTAAAATTCCCGTCAAATATCTATGTTATTTGTTATTTCGATGGTCGATACGCGTTTCTGTCCCGAAGACGAAAAATGGAAAAGATAGATGGCTAGAGTCGAGAAGATTTAGTTCGATTCAGCATGCTCACAAGCATTAAGTATTTAACATTGAAAATAAATAATGAAACAAAAATGGGAACAGAATCACTTAACCCTTTCGCGGACACATGAAATTTAGAAAATGTTCGTAGAATGACACATGTAATTATTTGTGTTTTAATGCAGAGATTTAAATTCGGTTATGGCTAAACAAAAGAATACAAAAA
>JANSTT010018654.1:0-13316 GCA_026745375.1 Platyura marginata
AGGTTCTCGTTCACGTAACGTTCTCAAAATAACTCTCGTTCTCGTTCTCGTCACGACTCTCATGCTAAGGCCCCAGGTAACCCTTAACACGGTACATACATCTATAACACGTTTTCGCTACAACGCGATTTTGAAATTTCGAACATCCCATGTACAACGCGGTTGCCGTTTCATGTAACGCCATCTTTAAATTTAAAATATAACCTCCACCCTATTCAAGGAAACAAAATGTTGGGTCAAAATCGTTAAATATGATCGGAAGACGAATAAAAACGACCAATCAATAAAATCAATTTTCTTTTATTTTTCATTTAAAAAAATATAAATATTCTAACCAATGTTTTCTTAGAACAAAACAAATACATATTACTCTAACAAAATCCATATGCGGGCGCCCCTGATCTAAATCTGATTATTATTATTATTATTATTATTATTATTATTGTTAATTGTGATAAATGCACTTGAATAAATCTGTAAATTTTTGTGTATTAGTTACTATAACTAATCTAAATGAATTTAATTTCTCATCATCAAGAATAGAATTGAACGAATAGAATGTTGGCGAAAAATTGTGTCTAAAAAAATAAAATCCAAATATTGCACGCCTCCGTTTCGCTAGTTCTGACAAAAACAAAATTCCACCGCAACATTTATTTCGATTTTTTGCTATCCGTCTTTTTTCCACTATCCTGATCAGCTTCGGGCAAATCACTTTCACGTTTACGTTCCTTTTTCGTTTTTTCCGTTTTGATTGGTTTCTTTTTCGGTTGATTCTGTTCGGCTAAACTGGCCCGTTTCTCCTTTAGCAAATCTTTAATAAATTGAAATACCAAATATCCTTGCAATGTGAAAATGCCCAACAATGCAATTAGACCACGATTCGAATATTCGCTACTTTCGATCCCATAGAATAGTGTCAGCACAGATAGTACCATCGTTGCGAAACGTGTTACAACAAATGCAAATTTATTGACGACCGTTAATTTGACCAATTTTTCTTCACGATCGAAAATACCAATCAAAATGAATATGTGCGATACGATTTCGCTGAGATAGTGCAACGTGAGCAGAACCAATGCGATACGTTGGAAATTCAAAAAGTAGGCCAACGCAACAAATGAAAAACTGCAAATTGAATGGATGATTTTTGGCTGTTGATCCTCCTTTTTGACACGTTGAAAGTATATTTCCGGTAACATATGAAAATAGTAGGCCAACTGAATGATAAAGAATAATTTGTGTAGAAAACTCATTGGATGATCGGGATAGTTTTGCCACAGTTGAAATACTTGGCCAATGTAATTTTCACGGAGGATCACATCAACGCCCCATAGAAATGACATTACATAGAAAACAATTAGCTGCGATGAATCATTGAATCTGGCCAATTTAAATTTAGAGAGATGCAGCCGCTTGGAAATTTTCTTTAAACAATTTATTTATATTAGCCACAAAAAAAAAAAAATCTCATTTGTCAACTTACATCTATAACATATTCTTGTAAAACTGCATGCATAATAATGCATATTAGTGTGTAAAATATTACTGCACACCAATCCTTCCATCCCGATTCAAAAGTGTACATAAGTCCTCTTTAAACAAAAAAAAATCATTTTTAGTAGGTATCCAGATAATTTTTATTAGTTGGATTATAGCAATCAGAGGGTAATCTTACAAAACGATTGCCTAGTTTAATTTTTTTTTAAAATACGTTTTTTTTGCGCCATCTTCTAATCTAGTACTACAGTCTACACTTCTACAGGCATATAATCCTGCTACGCTGCATATTGATCAGTCGGTAATGTAAATTTCTTGGAATTTAATTTTTACATAATCAATAAGACTTAACATCACATGACATAACAAATAAATGTTATCCCCTCCTATCTCACATTACTTAATTATATAATCCTTTGAAAAAAAAATTGTAAATGTAAGTTAAGCCGTTGAGGCTACAGATGATGTATAATAACAGATTGGACACTGCGTAGCGATTTTTCTGTCTGAAAAAAGGGGCGATTTAAACGAAAACAAGCAAACTTTAATGCAAGTATTTTATTATAAATTAAATTGTTAATAAAAAATAGACATCAAAGTACAATATTTGTTAAAGATCGAAAAAGATGGCGATAAAACCAGCAATGCAAATGATCAAAAACTCTAGAAAATCGATAAAGTTGGTTGCAGCGCCATAACAGTAGGTCGTCGAACTTTTTGATATAGGAGTGAAATCTTCCTTTTTTTTATTTTCCATCATTTTTGTTCATCTTCATTTTCTCTAATCCGAATATATTTCGAATGATTTATCTCAAAATAAGCGAAACACATTACCCCACCTTCCCTACTCCGATCAGGGTGGTGTCACTTACTTAACAACTATAAAGCAAAACTGAATGCAGATCTGGACAACGCCTGCCCGGCTTGTGGCAGCAGGCCCCATAACACGGGACACCTATTCACGTACCCTAGCAACATGACGAACTTAACTGTTATATCTCTGTGGACTAAGCCCAAAGAGGCGGCTTTCTTCTTAGGCCTTGAGACGGATTAAAAGGAAAACGAGGCGCTAAATTTTTTAAGTTCTTACCTTTTTTTAATTCTTAGTTTTCTTTAATTATTACTTTAATGGGGAGTCTGTTTAAAATCAACATTGAATTCACACAACACAAAAAAGACTTTTCCCTGGAAAATTCTATGTAAAATGGCGATTTCTATAAATTGTTATTTAGGTGTTTAAGGATAATTTTTCATTATGTCGTTATTGAGTGATTCGTAGTTTCATCAGGTGATAGGAAGACAATACCAACGCTGAACAAACAAAAATTTGTGCCGAATACAATTGTTCGTCTATGTTGCTCATTGCCTGATCTATACATACTAATTGTTGGATTTGTAGATCTGAAGGTTTTTCACTCTAAAGGTTGATTCAGTGATAATAATTTTAGTTCGAGTTTCATGGTACAACTACACCTTCTCTATAGCTTAAAGTAACCGATAACTTGAGACAAGATCTCAAGACTCAGGACAGTTATCTATTCTGGCATATTTTGGCAATAGAATTTCTATATAAATAATCCCGGAGTTGTATTTCATTTAATTGAAATCTTCTATCTAGGCTACCGCTAACTTTTTATCCCATATGCAAGTTAATAATTTCATAATTACAAAAGTAATTATTACCGGCTTGGCAATATATAGATATAATTATGTCAGCAAATAATATTGACCTACATAAAAGTGTAATGTTGGATGCTTACTAATCATTTTGGAAGTTATCTCAATTTTAGGTCATATTAATGTTTGGATTTTCAGACTTACCGTGGATTCTCTTGAGTCGGTTCAGCTCCTGTAATATTATGATGTAGTCCAACAAATATACTGGCTATAGAACTGGATGCCTGCAAAAAAAAATCCAGCATAAATTAGATTGTCAACAAAGTACAATTTGAGGTTATGTCTCTATACGTGGCAATTTTTTTAAAATACATAATTAACATAATTTCCATGGAAGAATCATTTTAGTTAGTAGGTAATAATGATGAAATGCAAAATATAGCATTTTATTCTAATTGTAAAGTCAAGAAAGCCCAGAAAAATGATATAAAATAGTGAACAATCTTAGGACAAATAAATATCAAAGAACAAAAATTACCTGAAGCATCAGTCCAATAACAAATACCATAGCAAAACATGAAACGATATCGGCATGATTTTGGATAACAAACTCATGGCTGAAGAAGGGCGGATTCTTGCTGGAGGATTTTCTAGGTATGCCTACTTTAATTGCCATTGTCTTTATTGACTGTTTCGAATTTTTACACTAATATTTAATTTAACATTCACTTGACACCAAACTTGTGTAGTAATATGATATAGTTAGCACATTTAGTCCAAATTATTTGTGCATTTCTCAATCAATTTGGTTGGGAATAACAAATATTTGTGTGTGACGTGTGCTGACAACGTACGGAAAGAAATCGGCCATAATATTTCTTTTATTTTTGGATTTTATGTTGTGTTCACTCTCTTTTAACCGTATGTGGAAAGAGATAAGACATGTATTTAGTGTGTAAGATGTCAACGAGATTCGTTAACGTGGTGCCATGTTGGCTAGACTACGTTCAATTTAAAGCAGAGATACGCAGAATGGAGATTGTTGATTTTCGGGTGTTCTAGTTACTTTATTATTAATTAAGTACTCGAAAAAAATTTAAATTTGTTTAGTCAATTTTTCAATAAGTGGATTCGTTATTTAAGGGGTAATCCCGGTATTGAAATTGAAATTTGAAATTGTCTTCACGTCTTACTGTCTTGACGTACTATTTGTAGAAATCAGTGCGTATTTTAATTTATTCAAATTAACAATTTATGCTTTTCGTAGTATTTTGAAACCAGAGATTTTTGTTGTATTTTTGCTACCACATATAAATGTTCAAACTTTGTGTGTGAGTAACCGTAGTTACCATTCAATGGGATCTTTGTAAATTCGGATTCGTTATAGATATGTACTCGTTATTAGTAACGGGTATTCAGATTTGGTAAGAATAACGAATACTTTTGGTGTTAAATTATAATAAATGTGACGTTTCACATATGTTTACTATTGACATAACCTCGTTTTTTATTAATAATTTTTTTTATAAAATTAACAACTAAAATAACAATTAAAACTATGCCACATCCAGGAAAAACCAAATTACACAATAAAACGGGCAAACTAAAACATCTCAATAAAACAACAACATCTCCCCAACAAATACCGGTTCCACGTCCTTCAGTGGATCGCCAGAATGTAAACCACACTCAGCCAAGTACATCGAATGGAATCACAAATGCAAACCGGGATTCTGAGTCAGATCGTCAATTTGAACTAGAGTTAGCTTGGTGTATACAAACTCTTGAATCATCTATTGTTTCTGGCAAATTAAATGCAAAACAAGGTGTGTGCTAACAATATATACATCATCTTACAAAAAATGTCAAGTTTATGTGGAATTCTCAATTATTTCTAGCACAAGATTCGGATAAAACTATAAAAATATTAAAGAGCTCCAAGCAGCCTATCATTAAAAAGCGACAGATTATGCGATCAGCCTTTGGTGATTATCGCACTAAGATGGCCGAAGAAGAGAAAAAGATGCGTCTTGGTTTGTTTCTTTTTCCTTATTATTATTGATCGAATGCAAAAATTCTTTTCGATATAAATATTAGGTAAGAGACAATTTCATTTTGTCGATTCTCCATCGGAGAAGTCACATTTTGTGCGAAAGTCGGCGCTAGTAACTCTGGGCAATAAAGAATTTAAATTTGATTTTCCCTCCGAACAAATGGAACAATTACTTTTGGAAGAGCCTATTGAAGCGGCACCTAAACCATCGACCGTAAGTCGAGCGATAAATTTTACGCCAACAGGTAATTCGTTTCGGTTTAATTTTAATGTTGATGCCACATCATGATTTTATTAATATTTATTAATTATGTTAATTTGGGATTATAAATGATTACAACAATTCACTCATCTTGAAGGTTTCTTTTTATTATTACCCAGGACCCAATTAGTATCTTGGATCACTTAAAACTTTCATAGTCTGTAGTTCTTCATTTTCTCCAGAGCTTCTTGTGTCATTTCAGAATTGTGTAGGAACAGAAAATATTATGTCGGCAGAGAATATCTTAAATGCGAAAAAAATATCTTTTCTTCTAAGGTTTCTAGCTCTTACAGAACAGTATGTTGGACCGCATCAGCTAACTTAGTCATTATATGTTCTGTTGCCAATCAGTGTCAGCGTCTTTTAATATTCACTTCAGCACTTCAGCACCAAGGTATACAAAACTGTTTTCTCGTTCAATAATGCTATGGTTTGCGATTTAGATAGATTGGTTTCACCGCGAGTTCACGTCCCTGGCTCTTGATGCCATCATGTACTTTGTTTTGTGCTCATTGATTTCCAGTCCTATGACGTTCTTTCAAAATTCAGAGTTTTCTTTGAGCTGGTTCTCATTTCTAGAAATGAGATCGATGTCATCCGCGTATCTAAGTATTTGGCTGCCCAAAATTGAACAATAGTTGAGCTAGTTCTTCAGACCTCGGACCAATAAAATACATATATAGAGTTCTGTTAGCCTATTGACTTCCAATATTGAGACTGTCTGTATCAGTATCGAATTCTAAACCTCAAAAAGGAATGAGTGAGCAAACAGATCCCAGCAAAATGACGAACAAATGGGAATAAACCGAATCAAAACGATGAACCAAGCTATAAATGAATTGAGACTAAATGTTGTTTTCGATGACCACTTGCCACCAGTGGTAGAGGAGGAGAAAGAGTTACCGCGAGGACGACCAGATAAATTCTATCGATCAAACGATTGATGACATCTTCCCGGATTGCGGAACTGGTCCAAATGATACCGGCGGCCGGGAAGATGTGATGGTCCTCTTACCTGAGTGGCGACAACAACAACAAATGGACTAAGCGAAATGCTAAAGTTCAGTGGATTGAAGGTAAAATAACACCGTGTTCAGCTGTTCGATGTTCCAGGACCTATTCGATTTGAGTTGGGCAAATTCTGAAAAATTCTTTTATTGATAATAATTTTATTTTGATTCCCACAATATTTAAACAAACAAAACCAGCGACAATCAACAACACATCAATACAAAATTAAAAAAGAAAAGAAATTTTTTTTTGTTTTTATATAAATTCAAATTTATTATTGCAAATTTTAGTGTGAAGTTGGATCCACATTTTATCGCGCAGACTCGAATGATCTGGCATTCTGGGTTAAAAACAACAACAACAAAAAAGTTGCAAAAAATATTTGTATTTTTATTTTTTAAATATTTATAAAATTAAGGGGCATCATGCAAACGAGTACAATTTTTATTTTTTTCACAACAAAATTCATCCGATTGTAACTAATACAAGATATGAGAAAGAAAGAAAGAGAGAGAGAGGAAAACAAAAAATTTAGACATTGATCTATTATTATTATTATTATTTTAAAATTTAGTACTTAAATGACAACAACATAAATCGGTTCAAAGGTTCTCAGTTATATAATTTACGTTAGCTTAGATAGTTCGATGAGCATTATGTGTCTCGTGTTGGTTTCTTGGATCGATCTTCTTTATCTGAAAAGAATTAATAAATTAATTTATTGATAAAATTTTGGTTTTTGTCGTAGCACCCTAAAGAACAACAAAAAAACAAAACAAGTACCCGATTTAATCACTTCAAATAGAAAATCACTATAATAATGCTATCAAAATCTTTATTTATAAGAATAATTTAATACATGCTGCTTATGAAATTCTAAGTACAGTGTACTGTCTAAAGTTTATTCTGGAAAAAAAAGTTTTTGATATAGGTCCCAAAGGAAAAGAGTTAGGGCGGTGTAAAGTAAAAAAAAGTGTCGTAAAATCAAAACGGCAATGTTTATTGACAAATATTTTATAGAAAGATGGTATATAGCAAAAAGTGTTCTTCCAGACATTTATAGAACATTTAATTCTAAATAATTTGATTTTGGTAGTAAATAAAGAAATTGGTCTAACAGCGAAAAAAAAACGTGAAAAAATAAGTTTTTCTTAATTTCCTCTAGATTTTTCCACGGGACTTTTATGGAACTTTTACCAAATGATAGAGAAATATTTCAAAAACATATTCTGAAAAAATCAGCTTTCTAACAGTTTATTCGAGGTTTTTATACATTAAAATCTAACTCTATTGTACTATATAAAATTCAATATTTATCCCTAAAACGAATACGTCACCGTTTCTACGGCACGGCCAAAAAACATTGAAATAAATTGGTCAATCCCTTGAATTATTTTGCTTATGCAGATACATACGTTAAAGGTCACAATCCGTGATTTGCGACCAGAATTTGAACCCTGATAATCGGATACGTACTTTCGGAAAAAAATCGATTTCGTTCGAATTGCATAAACCTAAACCTCCCCCCCACCCCTGTATCTCTCTAAACAAATATGGCGTCGCAGCTATTTTGGTCTTTAATCACGTACAATAATTAAATTAGCTATTTTGTTGTGCAGCATTTGGTGATAATTGATCAATAGATATATCGGCAAAAATGTCAGGCCAAAGTAACAAGAGTTATGTTTGCAGTTATTTCGCATCGAATAAGTTCAAACGTGAAAAAAGCTGCCAGGCTGCTAAGCTTGTATAGAAACCCACACATAAAAAATATCCAACGAAAAATCCCAGCACAAAAACTACAGGCTGAAATGGCCTACCACTTATTGAATAAATAAATCAACGAAATATTGATCGCTTCTAATAAGTGCTCTTCGGATGTACTTTACACTTTAAAAGCAGAAATTAGTGTTAGTTTAATCGTTTTAAAAAAAAAAAACCCCAACTTGAGGAGACCGTTTTCATGCGGTCGATGTAAATATCAATGTAAATATAGTGCCGGTTCGCCAATTTAAATAGTTTAAAAAGTGCTGATTTAGGTATAACTCCTACAAAGTGAATAAAGAATACTAAATTACAACAAAAATACCTTTTTTCTCTGCTTCCCGCCTAGCAGCCGCCTCAGCTCGATGCTGTTTAATTATTGCTAAACGGGCTAGATCAGCTCTGGCTTGTTCAGTTTTACCTTCAGCATGCAATTTCTGATAATTGGCCTGTGCCTTTTGTTTTTCCAATTCTTCTCGTTCACGCCGTGACAATTCCGGCTTCGATGAACTTCCGGCCGCATTAACTTTGGTCACCTTTTCGGCTGCTTTTTTATGCACTCGATTTGGATTCTCAATTTCAATTAAACCCGCCACACCTTTGGATTTCTTATTTTCATCATCACTTTCATCACTACTATCATCCGAATCACCGCTCTCTTTTTCCTCTTCACTTGCAGAACTTTGTTCATCGTTTGATTCACTGTCATCGTCTCCTTCTTTGTTTTGTTTCAACCTGAAAATATGCAAAGAGTATAAATATGGGTTTCAGTAACAGGAACCTAGAAAACAACATGAGACAGGCGAAAATTTGGACATTGTCAGCGTAGAAATGAAATTGATGAGACAGTTTATGGACATACAAAATAGGAGTAGACCAGATTTAAAATTTGGTCATATCGATAGTCCCACTTGACTTAGTACTTTAATCTTATCGGCTTAAACGTCCGTCAATCGCTTTGATTTAGTATGTCAACCCAATAAATAAATCTAATCAATTCTAACTTACTTTTTCTTCTCTTTGTTTTTGCGTTCTTGTTCCAATTCTTCGGGACTTGTGAAATGACGACTACGCCCTTTGTGGTTAACGTACTTTCCTGAGAAAAAAAAGAAAATTTGTTAGGTTATGGCACCGACACCACCATGCATCTTATTAATTTTTCTATGAAAATAATATCACTCGCATTACGTTGAAAGATTGTTCTATTTAAGCTTTTTGCTAGTTAATTAAAAAAAAATAATTTTTTTCTAGACAAAGAAACGCCACAAATTGTGACGACATTTTTTTGCTAATAATCAATCAATACGTTTCGGAACCTTTAATCAAAATTACCTCTTGGCATATTGTTTCAATATTTAGTAGTTGGCTAGTATTTATACAATTTAAGTTTGATAATAATTATTAATAAAAACAAAAAGATTTGCACCAAATATGCAAAACTTTTTTCCGTCAAAAGTAAATTTTATCGTGTGCCACATTTAATTTAATTTTCTTATGTTGGTATGGTACAAAATGCCGATGTACTAAATATCTATGGAGTACATTCAATTGTAGAGTGTAAATACTAACCGAGACCGAGAGTACAAAGGATTCATTCTGAGAGCGGACACCAACTAGCAACTTTTTCGTCCAAAAAAAGCGGCAATTTAAACGAAAACAGGCAAACTTTAATGAGAAAGGGTGGGGGATGATGGAGAACCTTGGGGAAAGGTCGCGATACGGCGAATTAGACTACGTTATAGAATTATAACTAGGACTTGTAATAAATAACGGAATCTAAATAAAACGCAATACGCGTATACCAAATGCCAATTTATCTCTTAACTATTTATATACAAATTATTTTTAAAATAACACAATTATGCATTGCATAGTGACTTATATCCGGTAAGTTTACTACATTGTAAACATTTTCGATAATTAATTATTTCTTAAGCATTACCGAATATCAATATAGGTCACAATTAGAACCAGTAAAGGAATAATTTGCTACACCGATTATAATGTGGCCATAAATATGTATTTAAAAATAAATAAATTAAAATGAATTGTGGAACTTTTTGGTCCATTAAAAAAACCTTAACTTTGTTGTTCTATATAATTATTATCTTATTAGTAAATGAATGGTTTAAGTTAAAATTAGATGCACACTTTACCACGGCCTCCCCGATTTGTTCCAAAAACAATAGAGATCTTACTCTAGGGCTACATAATAAACTGTCAAAATTTCAACTTTTTAGCTTCAGCCGTTTAGCCGAAATTTTGATCACGGACAGACGGACGGACATGCATATTTCGACTTAGAATTTTACGAGAAAGACAATGGTGTTAATTTTTTTTTTCATTAATTGTAATGATCTTTTATTCATAACTGAAAAAGTCTACACTACATACATATGTATATGCGTATATTCCCTCTTATAATATGATAAAAGATAACTAATCAATAATTAAAAAAAAAAATTATCAATATATGTATATACAGATACACTAAGCCCTCGATTGGCGTTGGAACGTAAATTTTTTTTAATTTCTTTATTTTTTTTTTGTATAAAATTCCGGTCTATTTTTTTGCTATTTATAATAATTATACAGATTGTAGTTATTACGTAATGGAATGTAAAAAAAATGTAAATGCAAACTTTAAATTTTATTAACACTTATCGTATCATACTTTTCGTGCTAGTATTGAGTACTTGGATCCAGAAAGAGTACCTGATACTTTTAAATCGGTACCCAAAATATGCACATCACTAATAATCCTCTCCTAACAGTAACTGATGCTAGACGAATATCATACACTCTTATCTATTATGCGATGATTTTGGTGGAACCAAGTGGTAGTAAAGTCCTATAGAAATACTATGTAATAAATTAGTTCAATTTGTGTCGTTTGATTTGCGTCGGCTTTTTGTGGAACCAATTAACAACGCAAATCGAGGTCTTGGTGTAGTTATAATTGTTAATTCATATACGAATGAAAACCATAATAATTTTAGTTATATACTGTATGTTTTTAGTAACTTTATTTATTACTGATAGCAATGTCGTCCAGTGCGTATAAAAATATTTTATTAAAAAATAGAGGTGCCTTACGTGTAATATATTTTAATAAACCCGAACGAAAAAATGCACTAAATCCGACCAGTTACATTGAAGTAACAGACGCATTAAATTTGGCAGCCAATGATGAATCGGTAGCTGTAGTAACATTAACGGGCGTTGGTGATTTTTACTGTTCCGGAAATGATCTAAAAGATAACGTTGTTCTGGATGGTTTGAACACCAATAGTGTCCTAAGAAATTTTATTCATTCATTTATTAAATTTCCCAAACCACTGATAGCCGTAGTAAATGGCCCTGCAATAGGAATAGGCGCTACAAGTGCAGCTTTATGTGATGTTGTGTATGCTTCTGATACTGTAGGTTCGATATTAATTTCTATGCATTAATTAATAATAATTATTTTATTTTAGGCATATTTCTATACTCCATTTACAGCTTTAGGATTATGTTCCGAAGCATGTTCATCGTATACATTTCCGAAAATTCTCGGAAAAAGCAAAGCTAACGATATGCTTCTATTTAATCACAAAATGATGGCGGAAGAAGCGCTTAGATTCAATTTTATATCCGAAATATTTAAACAGTCGGAATTGGAATCCAAAATATGGCCTAAAATTGAAAAATTTGCAGAGATACCAACAGACTCGATTAAAGCGTGTAAAAGATTGAGTCAACAACATGAATTGGATTTTTTATTGAAAGCATGTGATGTAGAAATTGAAGAATTGGAAAAACGAAAGGTGTCCGAGGTGTTTTTAAATAGTTTGCGTAATTTTGCAAATCGAAAATTAAAAGTATAAGAAAAAGGATCTTAGTTTTTTTAAAAAGCTATTAGATATCATAAAACAACAAAAGGACTCTGGTCCACTGAAACGGGTAGATGCCCCGTTTCTTCCCAGCTCATCCGCCCTTTCGTTTCCTTCTATGCCTACATGCCCAGGCACCCAGTTGAAAGTGACTTTATTGGTTCTGCCTAGTTGGTTGAGTTTATTTAGGCATTTTTTAAACATACTGGAGCTGATAGTGTATGAGTTCAGAGCCTTAATGGCAGCCTGGCTATCTGACAGAATTGAAATGCTTTGCCTCTGTAATTCCTATCGAGTTTGAATTGAGCACGCCTTCCAATGCCTGAAGTATAACTTGAGTAGATTCCCATTGGTTTGTCGTATGTGGTTCTTGGCCCGCTCCCGTTTTGTCAGATGTCTTAGATCCGTCGGTGTACCATTTTATGGCCTGCCGCTCTATTTAGTATATTGCTGATTCATTGCGCCACTCCATCTTACTGCTGATTTTTAAGGTAAACCTCTTCTCAAAGTTATCAGCATTACCGCTCCTTCTCTACTGACACGTATCAAAATCTCCTTTGCCATTCTTTCTATTACCAGATGCAACAGGATAACCTCCATGACTGCTGTAGAGTAGGTTCTCATTGCTTCTGTCATACATATACAGGCTAATCTTTGCACTTTCTCAAGATTTTTCCTTGCTGTGCTTAGCTCAAACCTACTTTTGTGTGGAGAATAGGGACAGCATAAAAAAAATTGCACAAATTTTCACATACCGCGTAAAAAAAATCACAAAAAAACGCCCAAAAACAGGTTTGACTATCTATTATAATGTCCATATTCTACAGCGTAACATAATAATGTACTATGTGACTGTGAGTCACATCGTGGTATAATAATACACATTTTGTGAAAAAGGTTAATTTTAATATCATAGCTAACTCAAAATTTTGGAAATGGAATATGAAATAATCAATAAATTTAAGTTCAAAATTCAAATGTAACTCACCGTAGTCTGATTAGGGTTAAGAAGGGCCTCAACAAATCTTCGATTGAGTCGCATGTGGCCCACGGACCGCGTGTGGGTCATGGCTGTAACTTTCATAGAAAGGAAGTGTAAAATATTTCCATATAAAATAAAGGAGTTTTGGCGTTATATGGTTTTACATTTTACTTAATACTAATTATTATTATTATTATTATTGGCATTTATTTAGCATTTGCTATTAATTAACATATTTACATATTTCAATACAAC
>JANSTT010018655.1:0-13316 GCA_026745375.1 Platyura marginata
CTAGAATTGAATTGATTAAATTATCTACTATATGTATGTATGGGAAGTAAGACAAGGTATAGTAGATATCGATATAATTAAACTATATTTATCTATTATAAATATGATGGGCCAGTTCTTCCATATAGTAGTTACGAAGGAAGAGTTCAAGCTTCATACATAACTTGGCTTTTTTAAAAAATTAACTGGTAGGTGCTTTGTTTTTTATGAGATCAGCACCTATTAATAATTTTTTTTTCTACAAAAAATTCAAGATTTTTTTAAACTTTTTAATTGTAAAAAATCTTCATAAACAGCAATTTTACTCAAATATATTTAAAATTTTATTGGCACAACCGAGACTTTTGCACAAGGTACTACAACACCGGCTCTGCCTATACGAAATATATGCAGTATATTTTGACAACGAAAATTCATTTACACAGGATGTTTTACTAGACAATATAACAAATTGACTTGTATGTGTATGTAAATGGAGTTCACAGTCTAGAATTTTAACGATAAAAGTGATGCTTCACTAATGCAAAAACTAATGGTATGATTTACATTGAAGCCTTAAATCCCATTGAACTACTATTTCATATTCGGAAGAATAATAATGACTGTTGAATATCCCATTGGATCTTTCATATTAGATTTCTGATAAGAGTGTTGTTAGTATAAATATATCTAATAGGAATTAAGTAATTCATATGAAATTTAAAATGACGTGGTACTTCTTCTTCTTATCGTGGCGAGACCTATCGTGATCTACCAATTAGCACAATTGTGCCGTTTTGTTACCACTGAATATACATTTATCACGATATTTTCTTTGTTTGTGTTCTTCTCCTGGAAACCTTACAAATTCTCACCATTTCACCTGACACCCTTTAAAGCGCTGTCATTTTGAGATAATACAATTTCTAGACTGTTTTTAAGTGCACTTCAGCCACTCTGCCACAAAATAAAGTCAACACAACAGAGAAAAAAATGTTCTTGTTTCAAACCCAGTCGCTCTAAAGGCGACTACTCAATCCACTGAGCCATTTGGTAAATTTACACATATGTTGTTAATTAATGTTTTCTATTTGGAGTAAACTGCGGTGAAAATATTACAAATGGGGGTCGTGGTAGCCGATTAGTAAATATTAACATTAAAAATACCATTAAGGTAGAATTCATACATTCACATAGTCAAAAATACAAGTGGACATTGTGTAATGTTTCATTGATAAGATTACTATAAACAATTAAGTAAAGTCAATAAAACTTGATCCCATGCTTCACCAATACTAATACGTAACAATTTAGTGCGTATTTACCACAGAAATAATCCATAATATGCCAGCATCAATAATATCAATCTGATTATATGTACTTAGAATCACATGGTCTTAATAATATTAAAAGCAAAAATATTCGCAAGAAATGTGTCGAAATTGCATATGATGACTACGTGAAAACTACATAACAAGAAAGGAAAACCAAACACCGGAAAAGTTACCTGTGACGAGTCTAGTGGAAATAAACTAATTATCATAACTCTTTCTTAGTAATCTTAATTGTATCAATAAATAAAATTCTACCGGACTTTGTTTTGTTGACAACCAAAAAACTTGAATAACATTTTTTTAGCGGCTGAGTCATTGTACGTAATAACTTTAGCATTTCATCATATTTGTTGACAAGATTTGAAGAATTCAAGACAGTTAAATACAATCGTAGTTTAATTTAGAAGATAAAGATATAACTAAAATGTATGAATAGAGTTGGTACAGGTGGAAAAGAATTAATTCAATAAAAAAAAGCGTGATAAAGAAATGTTGTTCACGTGATTGAAGAGTTTATTAGCACGTTAAATTATGAAGTTATTTTTAAAATATCTAATTTATCATTAAATACTTATATGTGGGATATGATGCAATAGGTTTTGTTTGAAAACAAAATGTTTTTCACACTTTTAATTATAACGCTAGATATATTCTATAATCTATAGAAATAAAACGATCAGAACAGTTTTAGATAAAATCATTAACATCAAGTTAAGAAAACTTATAATTTATGTGCTATCCTAAATAGCATAGTTCTTTTTTAAATGGTGGCTAACGTTAATTGTCCCACGAATATTTTCCGAAAGTATTTACCAATATCTCGGAAACCAAAATGGATAAATGAAATCTATATGGATGTAAAAGCTGCAATATCCACAATTGTATGGCGTATTTGAAATTTAAAATCGGTTAATATTTAAGGCAGATACAGTGTTTTTCATCGACCTAGTACATTATTTACCTTCTAGGTGATGCAAATTAAAAAGTTTTCAAGATATTTTGAATCTGTAATTGGAAAAAAAAGAAGAATTAATTATCTGATAATCAAAAATTCATTAAGATTCCTGAGAATTAATAAAACTACCAAAGGCTTATATTCTAAAAAATCGGAATTTAAAAAAAAATAAAATTTAAAACATTTAAACATTTAA
The DNA here is from genome assembly GCA_026745375.1 of Platyura marginata. Classification (NCBI taxonomy): domain Eukaryota; kingdom Metazoa; phylum Arthropoda; class Insecta; order Diptera; family Keroplatidae; genus Platyura; species Platyura marginata. Next base: position 2,465 of record JANSTT010018655.1, read on the forward strand.
AACAATTGTAAAGCCAATTCTCTCGCGATTTTTATACGCAATAGTTTATTTAGTAGGGTCATTGTTTTTCTAACCATTGCATTTAAGCATTTTTAATTATCTTGTTAATAGCGTTCGAGATCATCATTCTTCTAAACCTCTGCAAAATTAATGAAAAATGGCCATAAAATCTGTAATTTTTGAGATAAAAAATAGGTCATTTTTTTCAATTTTTTCCCTTTGTACACATTTAACGCAAACATACTTGGAGAATTAATGTAGGTGTTTTTATGAAGAAAAAAAAAATTCTATATATCTTTTGAATTATTCCAAAATACTATTTCAAAACTGTATATCAATAGTTGTAACTTATTGCTCGTTCCAAAGTTAATATTTTTCAGCGTTCGATAGAGCTTGGTGTGGACCAATAGTAATTAATTTTGGTTGAAAGCTCTTTCACTAAACGCGCAATTATTCAGTTTTTATTTTTATTTTGATACGAGTGTGATTTTTTATGAATCACCTACACTGCGGTTTTTACTTAAACCTATTTTATAGTACTCCAGTTACATTGATCTCAATTGATCTAATGATCTCTTTTTTTTGTGGGAAATTGTAGCATTTGAAGTTTTTTTTTACAGAAACCTTACAAATGCTCGCTATTTCATAATAATGTAATTATTAGACTATTTTTAAGTGCAATCCAACCACCCGGCCTCAGATTCATATTAACATACCAGAGAAAAACATTTTCATGTTTTACCCCACAGTTGGACTTGAACCCTATTATTCAGTTAATCGTAGATGAGATTTTTAGCAATAACATTGCATTATGGATTATGGGATACCTCACTGTGCGTGATAGCTGGTTAATGTAGTAACCTTTAAAATACGGAGTGGGGGATTTTAGGCCCCCAAAATTAGTTTTTTGTTTAAATTAATTGAATAATTTTTTGTTAGTTTATTTTGAACTGAATTTATATTTCGATATTACGTATTGTGCTTAAAATAATTTTTTTAGAAAACATAATTTAAAAATACACTAAATAAAATAATGTAAGATTTCATGTTTTAACACACGATTATGTCAAAAAGTCATTGAAAATGATTTTTGTTTGGTGTTGTGCAGTGTGAATGAAAGTTGAATGATGACATGAGCCATGTTTTGAACTGACGTAGACATAATCTCGATTTGTTTAATACTAGAGTACACACCGTTATTCGATTTCATCTATCCTAATGAGAGAATGAATTTCTCAAACATAAGCAAGTTACTGTTGCATTGGATGCCTGGGTTTTCTTAGAATTTACGTCACAAAATCTTGCTGTCATAATAATAATAATCTAAAAATATCAACTATGCCCTTTGAAATTTATTAGACATCGGAAAATGCCTATCCCTTTTAAAATAACTATAGTTATACCCATTATTTCTATTTTAGTTGAAACCTTTTTTTTCAAGAATCAAATTTTATTTTCTTAGGTTATTTGAAAGCCTACATACCTTAAGTGCCTCTCTATGTACTTACTTATATACAGTGGCGAACATAATTCTGCGTACACCCAAAATATTAGCCATTTTTTATATATATGCAGTTGCGAACATAAATCTACATACACTTTGTTAAAAAAAGGTCAATATTTTAGGTGTACCTATGTAGATGTATGTATGTTCAGAACTGCATATATATACATATCTATGTATATCAGATCAATTTTAAAAAAAATGGTCAATATTTTGGGTGTACGTAGAGTTATGTTCGCTACTGTACATATATGAAGTTTATATGAACTAAAGACGTTCCTAATTATAACAAATTAAAAAGCTATCAACATTCTTCCTTTCCATATAAACAAAGAATTACTACATTTTATCATGAAATTTTCCGAATTTACCATTAGGGCGCCTTCAATATAATGAAAACTTATTCCTTTTTCTTTTTATTGTGTTTTTCGATCGTAAAAATGTTTGTTCCGTAACAATCTTGGTCCTTATTTGATTTCTAAACATTTTTGTTTATTTATTTTTATTAAAAGTTGTGTGAAGTAAATATCTATAATTTTTGTGGATTCAACTTTATAATTTCATTCCAAACTCTCCGGAAACATGAATTTTCAATATAATATTTGCTGACAGACTATATGTATGTATGTGTTTATATATATGTATTATATGTACTAAGATATTTTAAGAATGATAAATTGATTTATTTATTTTGTTCTTGGATGGAATTTCGTTGAGTGCATCGGCTATTATTAGGTATTTGGCTATACACTATATTATATATACATGGCTTGGTCTTGAGCCTTGTGTTTTAAAAGACAAGTTTGTTATATTTATATAAATTTATGTTTAATACTTTGCTTTAGTCTCGTAAACTGATGCAAAATGCACGTATCATTGAAAATAAGGTATAAATTAATGAATTTACAAACAAAAGTAGTACATTGTTAAAATAAAACTAGTACATCTATTTACTGAAAATAAATAGGATTTTTGATAAAGGACATAATCCCGGGTTATTATTGCTAAATTACATTAAAATACTGTACTTCTTCCAGAATGCTCTTATAACTGCAATTGACTTTTTTAGCAATTGCACAGTCATGGAAAATATCGCGTTAAACATTTATTTAAATAATCAAAAATTATCTGACCCAAAATAAAATCATTTTTGCTGGTAAAAGTTTAAAAAATCAAGAACTATAAGGGTGCGCACATTTTTGTTGGGCGGAGTGTATCCGTCAAGCTGAATTGGACAGAATCGTCTTAGTTTGCTACAATTGTTACATTTGTTCCATTTATTGCCAGTTTGTTACCATTTGGTAACAAATGTAACAAATTCGGAAAAAAGTGTTACTTTAACAACCCTGAATATGAGTAAGAATAAGAATGCACCCTTTTGTTTGGAAACTAATCCGACAGGGTCTGTGTGGTGGGAAATGGAAAATGATATTTAATTGTTCTTTAACAGTATCTTTAAATCCGTTGAACACTATAACTCGAAACTGATAAGTAATTTTGATGACAGATCCTGTGGGCGAGGAATAATAACCGTTTTTTATGTTTAAAAAACCTCTAATTAACAGAGATGCTTCTATTATAAAAATCTTGTACATCAACTTGGATTTTGCCATTTCCAATACTAGAACTGATATTTTCGAAGAGTGTTAAATATTTCTAACAGTGTTTTATGTCTCAGAAGTACTAAGTAAATAAAAAAATATAAAACAATTTATTTACACACAAGATACGTAGGTACACGATATTAAACACAAGAACAACAAACAGAATTTACTTAGCTAAGCGTTTTACATTTTATTACTTTGTCAAGTTAGTCTTGATCCTAATTAATTACTTTTAATGATATGTAAATGTAAATATATAACTAAATTAAAACATTAAAATAGATTAATGTTTGCACTATATATATATATATATATACATATATATATATATATAAAATAGGATGTAAGGTATCAGTTTGGTTTTAATTAATCATTTCCAATTTTTTAGTCTTAATTTCGTTTTTAAGGACTGTTTTTAACATAACACGTCAAATTTAAGGTATAGTAGCAAAGTATTACGAAAACTTAGATAGCAACAGTAGTTTCAGTAGCGTATTAGGAACGTGGTTTATTTAAATTTAAACGTGTTACTAACTATTTCATTCAATCTTGTCAACTTGAAAATGTACTTAAATATTTGGTGTTAACAAATAAAATGAAATTAAATAACAATTGAATGTTTAACGTAAAAAAATGTAATCAATATAAAAAATAATCAGAACAAATTGAGAAATATTTATTTTGTAGATTTGCCAAAATCTTTTGTGATCAACTATTGTTGATAGAGTTGTCCTTAAAATTTTAAATTTTGTTCAAAATAATTTAAAAAAATTTAAAAATTCTTAATTTAAAATAAATACTTATACTTTCTCTTTCTTAAAATTGATCGGTAAACTAATTAAATTTAGTTAATTTTAAAGACTGTAAAAATTGTAGATTGGCTTTATGCAAGTTGTAACCTTTAGCCTGACGCATACTGAGGTGGTAGCGGTGCTGGTTATATACGCACACTAAAAGCGGTGGCGGTGGCGGTATAGTAGACATTGTTTCTATGGAAATGAATAATAAATACTATTTTATTAGTAAAATATTTTTTTTATTTTTCTGACATTGTGGTTTCAATGGAAATCAATAATAAATTCAAGCGTGGTACGCGTTAAAATAGAACATGCAGCGTTCACAACATAGAACGCCACACTCACCGCGCTACCGCGACGGTCATACCGCCCTAGTATGCGGTGCCAAATACATTTTACTGTGTTGTATTGTACCGCCACTGCCACCGCCAAAGTGTGCGTCAAGCTTAAAGCAACATTTTCAAAAATTCAAATCATTTGCCAGACAAATTTTATTGAATTTGCTTTTTTTTTATCTGCAATAAATAAATTTTTAAAATAATACACAAATATATTTTAAACTATATTTACTGTAATCTTCCATTTCTATACAAATTTTAATATTTATCAGCTCATAGTAAAATATCATATGTTAGATGTTTCAGAACAAAATAGTAGCATGTAAAAATTCTCATTATAAAAGTAATTTTTTTTAACAATAACGTAATGGTTACTCTTAAAGAATGGAGAGGGACGGACATTTGTTATTTAAACCTAAATTTTCCACAAATGCTGTTAATTTCCTTTAAAAAAAACCCTGGCCGAATTTTTTATCTTTAATGTCGCCCTACTCTAATATAATTTCGAAATTTTCCATTGTAATGGCCACTCTTTAAAGAAAAGATGTCGTCACATTATTCCAAAAAGAAAAAATCGAACTTTTTATGTATAGATAGATCATATGAGATTAGCAATAAATATAATACAAACAGTCCTATATTATTTCCATATTAATTTTCAACTTTTCCAAGAACAATTTTTTTTAAACCATAAATTGTGTTCAGGAACGCTTATCTATTGTAAGAATATTAAACAAATCGTTAAGTCAAATAAATAATGTGCTTTACATGCGGCGGAATCTAATAATAGCTCTGTTGAATTTTTATTTATGTAAAATTATTTAACCCAACAGTATATCGCAATAAATACGTCAGTATTTTGTTGATATGTACATGCGACTGACTACACACAATTTTACCAACATAAAAACATACTGTAAACAAACAAAAACTTATTTGTTTAACTATCTGCTGAAGCAACAAGTAGTTCGTTAATTGGAATTTTACTGCGTTGTTAGGACTTCGTCATTGCTCCCCAAAAATAGCCTATTCTACAATCTACACATGTAGTGTTATTCATTTATCCTTGATATGTATCTATGGATGTATGTATTTATAAAGTGTTTATTTGCAGTTGAAGACAAATACTACGAATATCAAACAAATGATATTTCTTTAATATTCCTCTCCATCCCCAAACCTAGCTAGGTACATTATTTAACCCGTTTACGTTATACGGGTGTTTAAACTTTCCAAACTTTTTCAAATAAACCTACTATGAGACTATGATCTCCTACTCTATTTAATTATTTATTTGAATAGTGGTATCGCCGAAACTAAGCCAATATTATTATTATTGAAATCGCTGAATTGACGAGTTAATATTAACACTAAACGTACCAGGGTCAAATGACCGCTTTTCTCAAACTTACTTTACGACTTTTTCTATAATATAATATGTACTTAACATCTATCTCTCTTCTCCATTGGTTTTTGCTGATAATGTACAGTAATCTGTGACCGGTTTTTTTAGCGGTTTTTTTAACCGTTTTTGGTAAAAATAGGTATATACAAAATGTTACGGTACGTTTAGTGTTAAAATGGCCGCTATTTAGAGTCTTAACTTTTGCGTAGAATAGGCCTGTAAGAGCGCTAATAAAAAGTTGATCGTAGAATACCAAATAAGAGAACGGCTCTTAAAGGCGCTCTTAATTTCTTAAGATTTTTGTTGTTAAGATTGTTAGCGCTCTTAACGTAGAATAGGTCTGTTAGTTATATTTACTAACCAAACGTTTTTCACTCAGTTATATATACAACACACACATGCACGATAGTATAAAATACATTAACCAATATTGTTTTTCATTATAAAATTAAAATTTATTAGAAAAATCACCAAAAATATTACGGTTGCTCTGTATCGTCCCTAAACAAAAAGTCGATAGTACGCGCATAGTTAGTAGTATATAATTAGATTATTTTGAGTAACATATTGAGTTTATTTTATTATATGTTTTGTAAATATATATGAAGTATGTTAATCCATATTGTAATTGTAGTTTCATGTTATAGGTATAGGATGAGGCCTACATTATGTATAGTTACAATACAGTTAAAAGTGGTATTCGAACCATAGTTACTATTCGCCCCAGGTTAATCAATTAACTAACGTAATAAAGTGTATCATCTATCATTACATATGTAGTACATATTATGTACATACAGTGGTGTGCAATGAAATAAGTGTAAGGTATATTTTCTAAGAAAAAGTCAAAATTCAGTAATTTCTCCTACTAGTTGGGATTGATATCTCAGAAATCTATGAATGCCATTATTCTTTATTTTTAAATGCTAATATTTTCTGAAAATATGGACTGGAAATAAAGACAGTTGCAAAAGTTAGGAAGGGTTTGCATTGTGCAAAATAATAAGCGTGAAAATTAAATGCTATAAAATACCTCATATACTTATTTTTTTTGCACACCACATTCACGGTTCATTATCTTAGCCAAGAAATTTAAAATCCTGGATTAATTGGACAAATAATATGTTCATCATATAAGTACTTTTTTTTTCTCAGTACAGATTTATTTTCTCATGCACCTACCTACCAACTTACTGGTTTTCAGATAATCGATTTTTTTTCCTCTCAATTTGGCCAATATAAACTTTAATACATAAGAAAAATTTTATGCCATATACGTTTTATCTAGTCTAGACATATCTAGTTTTATCTGGTTTCTTAGTAAATCAAGTTCAAAATTAATTTCCGGATTGATAATTTATTTTAACATAGGTAAGGTAGGTTACCTATTGCTTTTCGATCAATTACGGAGACAATGCAAAGTTTCATCCTATTGTAACGTATAGCTACAGCTATGGATTAATTGAAAAACATAATATATACAACATAAAACCTTGGGAGTTCTACAATATGTTTGCATTGTTTATTATATGGTTTTAGTTAGACACTATCTAGTTTGAGTTTGAGTTCAGTCAGTCGATTGAGTTTAATCAAACTGATACATTATACATACCTACATATAATAGTGCAACCATAGGTATTTTCTATTTTAATAGACCGGTGATATTTTTGTGCGCTCGGTTTTGTTGTGTAAGTCGAAGGAAAATACCAATAATATTTTCTGCACAAAGTTTCACTTTATAAAATTTGTTTACAGTGGGTGATTCTTGCTATTTTTATTTGAAAATAACAAATTACAAATATGTTCGTCCAAAAAACTACCTTATTGTGAAAAAAAAAACATACAAATTAGTTGGTGGTAACCGTACAAATATTTTGAAAAGATTCCATTAATTTTAAATAATTAAAGTTAAAATAGATACAGTCGAAAAATTTCAGTTTTTAGTGTTTTTGCTTTTTCTTTCATAAATAGAAATTTTTAGCAAAATTATTTTATGCCTAAAAATCTCATTGTATCCAAGTGCAATCGTAAATGTTATCGCGTCAATTCTTCTTATCAAAATTTTTAAATTAGTTTTTTTTTGGGTTTTTATTAAATTTTTGTTTATAAAATCGTGTCTTTTATTTTATATTATAATAAACGAAAAGAAAGAGAAACAAATATTTAACTTTTCTTTAACATATTATAAAAGAAGAGTTAAATTTTTGTTTTTGTTTATTTTCTCCAACATTATACCTACATTTTTATCATCTAAATTTTGACTCTGAAAGAGTACAGAAGCAAATTTTAAATATGTCTCTTGCTCTTCGTTTTATTAAATCCAAAAATTAAATAAAATAAAGATTGTTTTGTTGTTGAGGATTATTATATATCCTCTTCACGCACAAATGACGTCACTAAATTTTTTTTTTGGTTTATTTTTCAATGTTCAATGCTTTTTTTTAAGTAAATATTTTTCGTAAATATTGTTTCCTCTTTTTACAATCTCACTACTTGGTGTAGTATTAAAAAATAAACAAAAAATATTTATTTTAAAAAATAGCATTGAAAATTGAAAAAAAAACATTTGGTGGCATCATTTGTACATGCGTGAAGAGGATATATTATAAAACTTATTGGAAGTGTACAGAGTTTCTAAAACTACAATGTAGCTGTAAAGAAAGATTTTGGTTGTTTTCTAAAAAAAATTATTTTTAACCATTCTTCATCGGGGTACCCAATAGAAAATGTTTCCAAAGAATTGTGTTACGAAGAATTAATGTAAAAACCATGGTATGGTATAATGATAATGTTAATGTACATTGTACATATGTACTTATATGGTAATAATAATGGCATTCATAGATTTCTCAAATATCAATCCCAGCAAGTAAATTACTGAATTTCGACTTTTTCATACAAAATATGCCTTACACTTATTTTATTGCACACCACTGTATATAATACATGTTTGTATGTCGGTGTAAATCTAAATATTACCTACTTATGGTATAGTTATTATTTTTTTTTAGAATATACAAACAATAATCAAATGCATACATATTTACTCCAAAACTCAAACATTACATAACATTTGACATTGTTTTTGAAATTGTTAACGCATTGGCTTACATCCGTCTGCCAATAGTTTGCTGACACCATGTCGTAGGTAACAATAAAATAGAAATTACCAGTTTTTCTGCATTTGTAGCACTGAAAAAACCCAAAGACAAACATCTAAAATTCAAATCTTAGGAATTCCAAATTCAACTAACACAACTTGTACATATATGTATGTATACAAAAAAAAAATCTAACCGGTTAGATTTGTATTTCTCCCTGGGGAAAACGTACGTTGCGCATATATGAAAACGAAGGGTTTTTCAATAAGTTTTAATTTCACGTAAACTCAAGGACGACACGCATCTTTTGTTCAATGCAATTTATATACCTGTGAGTTTTTTTTAGTTTTAACAGTGAATAAATATCACATACGCATGCAAAGAATACACAAAATAAAGTTGAATGTAGCGTTAGATACATAAAAAAAATAAAAATTATGCGTAAACTTTTACCGAAAAGGCATTATTCATATGCAAATAAATTAGCAAAATCTCAACCATAAAATTGAAATAGAGACAAAATTTTTTGCCAAATTAAAAATTGAAAAGCGTCACTGTTTTTTTTTGCTTTTATTTGCACGATTTATATGAGAATCGAATTACAAAGATTTATATTGAATATACATAATATCACGGATTGACTTCATGTTAGTTTTTATTTTCTCTATACATACTCGAATTTCAAAAATGAACAATACTAAGTGAAGACTTGAAAGAACACATATTATGAAAAGTTCCATTGTTAAAAACTCGATACATAGCAAATATTATGAATGAATTAATTTTTCAGCTATTTAATTAATAAAACTTATACCATATGCGATAATTATTCATGTATAGATATGAAGTTTAGGTTCCATAAATATTCAGTTGATATAAATATGGATTTTATCAATATCGGGGAAGGAATTATTTTTAGATGGGATCAAATTGTTTCTTCTCTACCTATAAGCTTTACAAATTCATTTCTTGGTTATAGTTTTTTCTACATTGATATATTTTTTAACCCTTTCAGTCATGGCGTCTTCATATGAAGACATACTATATAAATGGTTGGCATAAAATTTTTCACTTATGCCACATCCACTTGATCTTAATGTCCTCATTTAGGGATGCGTTATACGCCCTTGGAGTGATTCGGGGGTCACTTTAAGCAGTTGCTCCCGTTATATGCTAAATAAGATCATACATATAGCGTATGTTTGGTCACAAAAGTAATTAAGCCGTTACAACAACAATCTCCTTGGAAATATCTTATACGACTGAAAAATCATAAATCAATTCAAAGAACTGGCTTCGCAAGTCCCGATTTTTTTTAATTAAGAAAAAATAATTCGTGACCGAAATGGTTTAACTTGCTATAATTTTATCAATAATGTTCAACAACCACACAATTTAATTTAAGGCTCTAAATTCAAATTTTAATCAAACACTCTCGCCACCCACGCATCCCATCATTTAATTCATTATTGAATTCCCAATCCAATCCATTTATCACCGAACAACTTGCAAATAAATATTCTGAGCGTTCATCCTCTAAACCTCCATGTTAAAGCATATAAAACCACATATAAACACCCAGGAAACCAGAATGCAAACTAAACTTTAACAAAATTCCTTCAATTAATAAAAAATGAAAAGCAGGCAAATACTGATTAACATAAATATTCGGACATAAAGGAATTTTAATATTTGTTAATACAAGTAAGTGTCTAGTAGTTGGTACAGTGGCTAAACGTGACAATTATTTAAATAATTAAAAAAAATTATATAATTAAGAAAAAAAGAAGAAAAATTGGCTACGTCGATTATAATATACCCGTATGAGTATCTACTTGTGTATTATTTACAACTTTGTACGTGGGTATTTTGTTTGTACAATAAATATAATTGGGTTAATTGAATACGAATGATTAAAAATCCTTGAAATGACATAAAATTGATTACAGCGCCATAACCGTATTTCGTTTAACTTTCTAGTCTATGAATAAAATCTCCATTTTTTTATTCTCTATCATTTTCGTCATATTCATTTTTTCCGTAATCTAAATACTTTTCGAGAAATGATTAAAAACCCTAGAAATTCAATAAAATTGATTGCA
>JANSTT010018657.1:0-55140 GCA_026745375.1 Platyura marginata
GAATATAGGTATGTCGACATACTTACAAGTATAACTATATTGTACGATTCATACATGTATAGAGTATATTTCTGGTATTTTATATTTTCATTTCAATTTTCAGTAATTTTTATTTTTAAATTTGAAAAAATATTTTTAATCTTCAATGGAAAGTGTAAATATGAAATATTTTATCAATTTTTAATTATGAATAATTTACTAAATATCAGTTTATGAATTTATTGTGGTCGAAAATATCAATTATCCTTAAACTATCAGTATTTGTAATAAATCTATAAATTTTTTGAAGAAGTAGGTAATAACAAATTACATAAGTAGAGTAAGTTAAAATTCAAAGTTTCCATCTGTTATTTAAAGTAAAAAATCTGGTTGTTAGATAGATGATGCATGTTTCCCTATTTCACTAATATTTAGCCACCTTGGATCTATTGTATAACCTTGAGTTACATTATTTTAATTGATATATGGCAAACTCTGTTTCTATCGAGAAATTCAACATTTGAATTGTTTTTTTTGCGAAAATCCTTCAAATGTTAGCTAATTTTAAAGAAATTATTTAAAGATTGATATATTTTTAAAATATTTATTAAAATGAGTCCACCGCGGCGCTCTACGCCATAGATATCTTACTCGCCGGCTAGTCCCAATACAAAAATTTGAGCGTGATTCACTATGTTGATATGGTGAGCTAGGTAGTATTTGGCCCTTGAGACTTGGTGAAGGAGTCAGTGTGACCCATAGGCTAAAAATTTTGGAGACCCCTGATATAATCTATAGACAGGGCATTTATTTTTTACCCATATTTTTACTTGCAATTATTACAACTGATACTTAATTATCTCAAAAATACTCAAATTACATCACAAATTGAAGATGATTGGCCGAACACTTTTTCAACAGCTGTGCGCCATTAATTTAGTATTTATTAGATCTGAAGTACAAGATTAAAAACTAAACAATAGCGACGAACTATCAGAAGTACCAATAGTACATGTAAAAACGCATTTTGTGTGAACTTAGAATGGGATGAATGTTGAGTGAGATTTTTATTCCAAAATTATTAGTTATTTAGAAACTTGTGAAAGCTTTTTATTATCTAAGATCATTTTATATATATATAGGTAGGTATATATTATGTATTGTATACCCTTAGGAAGGTTAAATTATTGAGTTGTTAAATTTTGTGTGCGTATAAAATGACTAAATATACAAACTCTCACTAGTAAACTGAGTAGTGGTTATAAACATTGTATACAGACATTAAAATAAAACCCTCATATCACTCAACAGTCAGTCAATATTACCATACATGGGAACATGGATAATGGTTACCTCTTCTACTCATTCCCTCATTTCCAGAATATCGACTCAAATATCAAATTATTTCATATCAACAATATTGAAGGCACATATATAAAATTACTGAATTTAACCATGTACCTAGCAGGTAGCATTCATTACCTACATATATCGAACGTTCATTATTTCACCGTTTAATTGACGTTTAGCTTATAGCTGGATCTGTGCACAATGTGTAGCTTTAATTACTATTGTGTTGTTGTAACTATATACATGCCTACAACTACATACATACATACATCAGATATTATTATCGAGTTTGGAACGATAATTACTTTTTCACTCAATACTATAGTTAGTTGTACCACCGAAATGCAATTTTTCTTTATTATCCCATATTCTACTTTGGATAGATACCTTCTTCATATATTTACGTAGTATTTGGTACGATAAAGTTACCCTCTAGGTGTAAAAATAATCTCATAAATATTTTATAAAAGCTCTTTTTTTAAGGATAGTTCTGTAAAGTTTTTTTTTTTTTTTTTGTATGTCGATATTTTCGAAACGGATGCGATGAAATTGAAATGTTGCATTTTCTAGTTTATTTTATGGAATACCGGTGGGTGCATACAACAACATAGAGTGAGTGCATTCTACGAAAATATAGATAAAATTCATAATTTCCTGGTGCAACATTTTGCTATTATATTTATGTGTTTTTGTCGAATGTTATGTTGTTGTTGTATATATACATACATACATATGTAATGTATCTACGTATAATATATTTTTGGTCAATATACCCGACAGTCCCCATGTTTTTCATTATGATTGGCGATTTTATTTGCGATTCGATTTCTAGCATGAGTATGGAATACAAAATTTTTGTACAACAGTGTACGCAAGTGTGTGACGGATTGACGGAACTCCACACAGTGAAATTTAATTGTTCGTTAAACTATATCTACAGGATCTAAGCGAATAGTTTTTGGTGAGATTGCTAAATAGGTTTATTGTGGTTTACTGAATATTGCTTGTATAATAACAATCCTAATTGCATAGTTTGAATGGAGAAATGTCCAATTTATTTATAAAATTTTCGATTATTACCGCGCAGGATGTATGATAAAACGTCCTCTTAAAGGTCATTTCTTTCCTAACTTACGGATTATGGTAGAACAAAAATGGACCAGATTAAGGTTTATTAGATCATGGTGTGGTAAAGGGAGCTTAATACCGTAATTTCTTTTCGCCTATTGTAATTGTTCGTTTAAAAATTCAACAAAATGTATGGCCCGTCATCTGCTTTCGGTTAAGAATCACTGTTTTGTTTATATTATGGGTAAAAAAGGGCCAATTTACTTTTTGAAACAGAAAAAGCATTAGGTACGTGTAAGCTTATTGGTTCCACGTAAATTTTTTTAAAGTGGATTTTAAAAAAATAGAGATTTACCTTTATTATATTTTTGGGGCATAACAAAGATTTATAGGTAGATGGAATTATTTTTAGGAAATACGACATGTTTATACAACTCCAACATAAATAACAATTTTTTCGGTTTGGAAAATCATAAGTAAAAGCATGATGGAAATTTTGTTTGTGGATAAGCTCTCTTTCCCATGTTGTTATACATACATACATTCATATGTGTATAGAACTATTGTTTTTCTTTTTTATTTAGATATGTACATTGTACATATATATGCAAGATGTAGGTAAAGGCGTGTTTAGAATTTTATTTGGGGGAAGGGACTTTTCATAATTTTAAAAGTTGGAACTGTAAAACTCAAATAGAGATTACTATGTGATTATTTATAATGAGCTTATCAACTTTTTTATTACAAGAGGAGATATCAATTTTGAAAACATTAAGAGAGGACCAAAAATATGAATAAAAGAGACTCTTAGTCTCTATTAATATTAAAAACTAGTCAATGTCAATGTACATTGTACCTACATAGTAGATAACCTCAAAATGATAATTGAGTTTAATTAGATTTGTATTCATATATAAAACATATAAACGTACATGTATAGTATCAATTTTTTAAAATTAATTACAAGTACATCTACATATATTTGAAATTAAGATTAAATTATATACCTGATGATGATGATGATTATTGTTTTGGATATTATATTATTATCCGCTAGATGAGGGGCCCAATGTGCCAGCCAAATTATGTTTCTACCTAGAGTTTGTTCAATTTTATCTTTAATCTCAATGCTTATGAAAATTGAAAGGAATTACCTCAGTGAGTTTTATTTAATAGAAATTGTTGGTTTATGTGCTAGGTACATCCTATAAAATGATGGATTTTCATTGAAGCAAATCCTCTTATAAATTCTGAACCATATTTCATATATACAAATTCAATCAATCGAATATAGCTTTAGAAATTCACCCATCTCTTATCTAGCCAAATTATTCGAATTTTACTTGTTCCAAGCCCAGTTTTTTTTTTGGGGGTTTTTTTAAATTTAAAGCTTAAATACATATTCATACTAATTAACTATCTACAATCAAATAAAAATCACAAACTTTCTTTTGTGCTATTTGTCATTATGTGAAAATGCACAGTCACACCCAACCCCTAAACGTTCGTCTATGAGACTTTTACGAAATCATTAATTTAAAAAAAAGACATTTATTTTACCCAAATTATTATTTCGGTATTGCCACCTGACAACGACAAATTGTAATCTCTTGCGAAAGCAATAGAAATAAAACGTAAATCATTCCCAAAACCACCAGATTCCACCATAGAAAATATAACGTAAATAGAGGAGGTGGGCATGGCACGAACGTGCCCGTGTGTGCGTTTGCCTAATCACAAATGCCTCAATAGCGGCTAAATAAAATATTGGAATTGAGTTATAGCAGACGAAGATATTATTTGGCAGAAATAATATTTATTGATTAAACAATTTTCTATCATGCGACAGTGTTCAGCAATAAATCCTACTGAGATTTTTTTGGCAACAATAAGAGAAATGTTCTATACCAATAATATGCACATTCTCTAGTTTGGCATGAATGTACATAATATGTATAACTCTATTGTTAGTGTACATTAAATGTAGAAACTTTATATAGAGTTTAGAGTGTATATGTAAATTTTATATAGTTCAAATGATTCATTTCCTACACAACAGACCGCCCCTTGTGAATCTGTAGAACTTTGTGGGTGTTCTGTTATATATTTTAGTCAAATTTAAGGATTCCAGTAATTTAAATTTAAAATTTTCTTGGCCAATTTAATGATTAATTAATTATTATTAAATTGTCAAATGTAGTTTAACTTAAAAAGAATTCTGATTCCGAATTAAAATTCACCATGATTGACAAAGATTTTTAATTATTAATTTCTTTATTGTATTATAAATAAATAGTTAAACGAATTTATTATAAATTAGAAATAGCACCCGCGATAGAACCACTGGTTAAACACACCTAATGTGTAGTTCATTTTTCCCCCTCGTAAAAAAGGTCAGTTTTGATTAGGTCAGGTTGATAGCCTTATATTAATCACAAAGATTTCAATCAGACACTTTAGATTAAGGTATAAAATAGACCAGCCACAGAATGGCTTGAAGAGGACGAAATTGCAGAACACAAATGTAGCCCGCAAAACATTGCAACACCTAGGGGGCTACACGAAAGTCTATAAGATATGAATATAGATGAAGAATCTGCATTCTTTACCAATACTAACACCAATACCTATACTTGAAACAAAAAACTCGACGTACTTATTCGAAAACAACTCTGTTCGAATACGCACTTTCCATCGTTATTTATGACATGACAAGGAAAGATTATAAATGTCAAGTAAGTTATCAAACAAATCAGCGATTGAGTACTTATTCAAATTGTTCTAATTCTTTTTAATAAATTATTTAATTTTATTATACTATCTAAGTACATATTTATTCTAACGCAACGCATAAAAATCATCATTAATCAGATCAGATCTTTGCTTGAATATAATGAACCTATTTATAATAAATTTATACATACAATAACATTGTAAATCCCGGTAAGTACTACTCTAATTCGGATTTCCTCTAATTCCAAACTAAACCACTATCTCTGCAGCACACCTATGCACATTCATATTATACATAATTAAGCAGTTTCTGACCATAATTTCCTACTCACATCTGTTACATGAGTTACTAACACACGATTAGCCAAGTTCTCATGAATATGGAAGCTTTTTGGGTGTATGTATAGGCACAGAATGTAGCACATTTTAGCCCTCTCGATGAGGGTTTTTCTTTTTATTTTTGTTTTTGTTATTCCAATACCCCTACTCTAACAAAACACCAAACAATATCCATTTCAATTTGTTTTCAGGAGAGGAAAATAGTCGGGTATTTTGTGTATTTTCGAATTATATATTTTTGATGAAATCAGTGGAGTTTGAGGAGTGATTGATGCCAGGCAATAGAAACCAAATGGTACATTTGGAATTTGTGTTTAAAACGTTTTTACACTGTAGCAAATTAAAGGGGATTTTGACAAAAATTTAAAGGCAGATCGATTAAAAAGGTAATCTGAAATACTGTTTTTAATGTTTATTAGTAATGTCCTTAAACATTTTTTAAATATAAATTTAATAAAATAACTTAAATATTCAATAAAAATCCAAATTAAAAAGGAAAATCAACCAAATTCGAAAATTCGATTATCGTATTTGAAAAATTATGCAAATTAAGTTTTTAGATAGATGAAAGGGACCTTCATAAAGGGACTTTCATAAAATGTATTTATTACCGCGTCCCGCAGTAAAATTCTCGGGCCCCCCATTTGTTTTGTTGTTGTTGTAGTCCAGGTTGTAAGATAGAAGGACCATCACATCTCACTGCCACTCTCGTCCGCCTCCGTTTCAAGGCCAAGGAAATAGCTACTATAACCGAAGCCACAATTCTTCAGTTTTGGGTCACCAATAGAAAACAAGTGCTATTTTAGAATAGTTTTGGGTCACCAATAGAAAACAAGGTCTAGTTTTTTTCGTTGATACACACACTGCACTTTCAAGACTTTTTTCTGCGAGTTCGAGAAGTTTTATTTTTTAGTTCTTCCGGTTAATGGGTATAAATTATGGGTCGTATGTATGTATGAAGCAATGTGTTATATATACAATACATACTTATACTTAAGCTTATATGTATCTAGTCAAATTATTAGTGATTGATGGGAAAGTATATTTTTTAACAATTCTTATTAAAATCAATTTTTATTTAATATCAATCAATTTGTATTCAATATTTTGGTTTGAGAACTATTTTACATTACTACTATTTGAGTATACCTACCTATCCATAGCCTTCTATATAGAAGGCTATGACCTATCACATTATATCACACAATCTTATTAAATATTTTGAAATTGATGGATTTCTTTCAGTGTATATCTAAGTGGGCGAAGCATGACATATAAAAACGATAAGTTGAAGCGGTCGCTCATCCATCATAAATTATGTTAACGGAATTTATTTATTTATTTATTTAATTTTTTTTATTTTTTATTTTTTTTGGAAATATTCTGCATGTCAAATTAATTTTATTTGCCATCGAGGTGATGATAAAGGTTGTGGATTTAGCTTTTCCATCTCTATCCATATGTGAGTATGAAAAATCATATTTAATCTGTTCTTTCAGTATTCATAAAAAAAGAGTAACGTCAAAACTTTCGGAACTTGTTAGTGTTTTTTTTTTTTTTTTTTTTTTCGTTAAAATTTTTTTGCAAGCAAAAATAGATGAAGATGTCCATGACGGACGTGTTAAGAAATTTATGGCACACAGTTTATACAATAAAGATTATGTATAAATGTTATATCGAAAAGAAGGAGCCAGTAGAAGAAGCAAGTGTGAAACTTTTACAATATTTTAGTGAAGTCGATAAAATCCCAAGATTTATGGTTTTCTATTTTTATTCAAATGTGTTTGAATTTTTCTGAAAATTTATGAGTTATATGTTGGATAAATTTGAAATACGAGTAATCGATTTTGTTGCATGCATATATGTTTTTATGTACTGGAGGGAAATTTATGTGTGAATCGTAGTTTTTCATCATAACCATAACGATATACGATCCACATACAAGTTGTGTTAGTATATAGAGTATATGAACAACTAGTAGAATAGGGTTTAAAACTCAGTACTGTTATAGTATATGGTTGTATATGGTACCTATGTACATACATGCAAAGTGTTCTATGACTGGCACAGAATTTATAATAGAAGTAAAATAAAGTTATGTACATATAGTACAGTCTTAAACAAATCATCATACAACCCGTTACCCGTGTTACTTTGAGCATGCAAACTTCTTTCTTTGTATATAATTTCTAAGTATGCAATTGCTATTTTACAGAATAACTGAATTCAATGGTATTGTCCTTTTAATTGTTGAAATTTATTTGCATAGCAGAAAATTAAGGAGATAATTCCATAACAACTAAAAGTTATTATGTATAAGTCATTCTTAAGGTATTTGAATTTTTTGCTAAGAAACTGATTCAACAAAAATTCGAGAGAATATTTTTAATCTGTCTTATACCGTCAGGCAGATTAGCATTATGAGCAAAATTTATTGTAATAGCCTTTACATCTTTTAGGTCAATTTTTCCATTTGAGAAAGAGAAAGAATTAGATTTAAAAGAAGTATCAAAATACGGAATTGTTTATTTAAGCTTTTGCTCGTAGGTTCATATTTCTTGATAAATTTGGATTTCTTTTAGGTATCTAATGATTACTATTATTATCAGTCTTGGCGCAACTATCCATGCAAGATTGAAAGGACTCGTTTTTTATCGTCTATAATTAGAAAATTTAACGCAGTTTTCAATCCGATATTTAAGAGTTATTTGGGAAAATTTGTTCTTTATAAGAATCTGAGCCTTGTTAGGATTATCGAGTCTTTGCAATTAGATGGATTGTGTTCTCATTTCATAGTTTTTTACTTAATAATTTGTCCAATATTGATTTGGCAATAATTTATTATAATTTTATTTATTTTATTTTGATAATCAGAGGAAACAATAGTAAAAATTTTAAATATTTGAAGAACTATCGAAAAGTTTGTTTCTTGCTAATAATTTCAACATAACTTCGAATCCACATAAAATTAATTAATGTGGTTGCTAATACATATTTCATCAAATTTAATTAATATGCTCTGAACAAATGAATGATACGTAACAATGTTTTGAACGAAAATAAATGCACTGAGAGAATCACAACACAAACAAATTCCTACTGTTTCGACGAAAGTTTGAGCACTTAACTATTGTACACCAATTGAAACAGTTAAATTTTTGTCATGTTTATGTTTGACCATTTAAAATTGTTGAGCAAAACGCAACTCTAGCCCTTTTTTTCAGCTTTGAAACCATCCATAAATATTTGTGTACAATTATCATAATTCGAAATTAACTCATGGTATTCAGATGTAGATAGCCTGCGGGGAGGTTTTGCAGTTATTTTTCCCCATACCTAATTTCTAGTAGAATAAATTACTTAATGTTATTTAAATTATTAAAGCTTAAAAATATTTTTAAAGCAGGTTGTACACTTGTGTTGTTACCTATATCATTAATAGATTTTCCGCGAATGCCTCATGGTACGGTTTGCCTAGTAGAGTACCTACTAACATAAAATTATCCTTGAAACGTTTTTTGAATATTTTATTATTAAAAAGGCAAGCGAGTAAGCACTTGACTGATTTCACTTATTACAGAAAAAAGCCCAATAACAACGTAAAACATTTCAAAAATCTCAATATTCTACCATAAATATAATACACAAGCACCACTTAATTTGATGTATACCACCGCATGCTACAAATGAATCAATTTATTTTACCAACCCTCTCGAAACAAAAAAAAAACAAAAAAAAACGCGACTTGTATAGTTGTACCTACTTACGGCAAAAAATTAATTCAATTAGACTTAATGTTGGAACACAAGAAAAAAAAATTTAAAAACAAGCGTAAACAATTCAACAACATTTAGCCGACCTCTTAAAAAAAAAAATGACATATTTAAGCAGCACCCGTTTCGTATACCAAGAACCCATAGCATTTGTCTGGCTTGCTAACAACAAACATAAAAAAAAAAGTTTAAATTCACAGCACAATAACTTACATGAGTAACTTCGTAACTCTTTAATTCCAAACTCATCTAAATGTACGGTTGGGTAAACCCTTAAGTCTGATGCCACTCATTTGTAAAGATATACGATGTGGCTTTACATAATTTATATGATTTTCCTGTTTTTATTTTTCTGGTTTATGCATATAAATAAATTAGTGGAATGTACAGAATAAGTTGTGGCATAAAATAGAGAAAAGTTTCGAAGGATGAGTAAAAGGACTTTTTAGTATAGACAAAGGTATGGTTTTCAGCTGTTCAGTTATATACTGGTATGATATAAGGGGCATAGGTAAATTCTTCGTTTGGGATAAATATAGACAAATAAATAATGCACGAGGTATTTTATTGATTAATTTGTAACAAGAAAAATTGTCACAGTTACATTTCCCTTGACAGGACTTTTTTTTTTATCTTTTTGTTGGTTAGATATTTTTTCTTTCTTTCTATTGTGTTATATTGTCTTCTGTCCGATAGTAATCAGGAATATACTGTTCTATGCTTTTAAATTCTTGATTTAGTATTGCATACAGACAGGCTTAAATGGGATAATTAATTGTATCCTTAGAATTTGTCCTTATATTTTGTATACATATATATATATATATATATGTCAAGTACATATATTGAGTAGGAATTGAGGAGTAATTTATATTATGATAATTGAGAGACAATATAGAGAAAGTATACATGTATTGTAGCATTGACGTGCACAGGGCATGTTCCAGCCGTTCACAGAACACCCTGTTAATGACGGCAAGATTGCCTTTAATTTTATTTTTTTTTTATTGTGCAATACTTCTGCACAATAATAGAATCTCTTGGTTCTCCTTTGTCACAGAACCATATCACAAATAAAAATCTTTGGATATTATAATCTACAGAATATCTATCTATGTATACATACAATACACTGAAGACTAAAAACAATAAACAAGAAAGAAGTATAGTCAGTTTAACTATCTATCCAATAATAATATGAAATCGATTGAAGGACTTTAAGTTCAGAACTTTTTGTTTCTTTCTCCTTATCTATTTTTTCTTTCCAACAAATAAATATTGAATAAATTGAAAACAATTATTTAAAATGCCAAAAAATTAATTATGTATAATTCGTTGTAGCCTCTCTTAATGGCAAGCTTTCGCATTTTTTTGGTCTATTAATTTATTTATTATTTTATTCTCAATGTTTTCTCTATTCTCTATTCTTCACACAAACATTTTACCCCAACCTTGGTCGATTTGCTATAAAAACAATAGCTAGGCTATAGAACGTTATAATTTAGACAGTTTATTGAGTAGTCCCGGTCTAAATTAAAACGTTCAATTTTCTATAGGTTTTGCTATTTAGCAAGATTCTTAATCACAGACGAACAGAGAGAATGATGGCGTAACTTTTCTTTTCTTCTAAAGGGTGTGTCAATGGGTTTATTTGTAAATCTCGTATTAAAGATATATGGGTATGGATTTAGGTGGATGCAAAAAGTTAGAAACACAAAATTAAATAGTAAATACTTATTACTACTGCTGCAATCGGAAATTAAAGTTCAAATACGTTGTTTGTTACTTTTAAAAGAAAATGTTTTTAAAATAAATTAAAGAATTTAAAATGAACTCCAGATGTCTAATAATTTAAAATGTCAGAGTCTGTAATTCATAAATATGTCGATTTTATTTTTACATCATGAAACACACTCGTAATTCAGTTTACCGTTGGGGTAATATATTTTGTTTTATCGTTAAAACTGTATAGTCTACGGTTCAATATAGATAAAAAAAATTGTAGGAAGGTTTAACACAGTCTTCTTAGATATTCATTGAACTAGATGAACAATGAAAAGCTTTGATTCATTAAAAACTGAAAATAGAGTTTAAACGTGTAAAATGAGATAACGATATGTTGTACAGAATAGGTAATTGACTATTAAACCATATATGTAGTTGTATCTATGTGCAAATAAGTGGAAAATTGCCGCCTTTTTCTCGTTGTTTTACAAAATTAAAAAAAATACTGAAAAACCTGTTACAGCGATATCGTTTTCTTTTTATACTAAGCAAATTTAAGAAAAACCATTCTTATTCTCTATTATATATGTACGTACAGTGAATATATACCTAGTATTATATATATTTATATCTGAATAGATTTTCTACCACGCTGCAGATTAAGCTTTTAGCTGGAAATAAAAATATCAGCAAAAAAAAAACAAAAAAAAATCAAATGAAAAACTGAGCTGTTTTTTTTTTAACAAACTAGTCTGCTTTTGATAGATAGTGAACAATTTGTATGTTGAAGTGACCATCTCTTTTAGAGAGTATCTCCATATATATCAAGTGATGTATCCATTCTCGCATCCATCCGTATTATTTGGTTTTTTTCCCTTTTGCCTAACGCAAATATATGCTACAGAAAAAAAAAAAAAATACGGATAAAAAAATAAACAATGTTAGGTTAAAGCATTTTTTATGCATTAAGGAGATTTGATTTGATGAAAATGTATCATAGAAATTTCATCAGAGAAATAAATAAAAAATTCATTGAAAAATATGCAAACAGGTTGTAGGTACACAGTGCAGGAAAATTTAAAGAGTGGATAACAAAAACATTGTATGTGTGTACCTACAAATATATATATATACATATATGTATTGTATATATATACATAGTATAGATATGAATATCAAAACAATTTTGTAAAATATTCCAGCAATTTCGAACATTTAGTTTTGCATAATATACACACATATGTCACATACATACATATGTGGAATAATAACTAATTTACCTAATATTTGTAAATCTTAAAATATCTCTAAGAATGTAGGGAAAAGTAAAGCTCATGATTTTTCTGAAATTGTTTCTATTTCTATTAAAGATGTAGGGTAATTTAATACTATAGCAGTATAGCTTGTAAAACCAGTACGGTTTTTTGGTGTATGTCATTTATAGCCCTTCTCTCTTATGCTCTTTCTTTTTCTGGGTTTGTATTCTTTTTTAAAAATATAAAATTATAATAAAGATTGATTCTTCCAACTCTCATTAACTTTTTTTTGGTCTTAACTGGCATTTATTTATTTACTTACGTACTACTACTTATAGTTGTTATTAACTTTTTAAGCAGATGATAAATATCTTAGCTTAGCAATCAATTTATTGAAGAGATGAAATATTTATATCAATTGGCTTCTTATTTTGTTAAATTTACTACTTAGTGGAGAAATTGAGAAAAAAATTATAAAAAAAAATTAAGGGTTTTAAAAAATTGGAAAAATCTTTGAAGTTCTTTCTCTTTCTTAATATACTCGTATCTAAATAAATATAAGTAAAAAATTAAATTATTTATAAAAAATTTATTTTTCTAAAATTAAAAAATTATAAATTAAAATTGCGTTGATTGAAAAGTTTTTGGCCAACCTCTACTAGATACTAGATAATAATTGAAGTTTCTTAATAAATTTCAATAATAAATATCACTTGTCATATATTCCGAATTTTAACTTTAATTAATTTTGTAAAATCATAATGTGACTGTGAATGATGGCAATAGTTTTCATACTATGGCGGATTTTGCTAACAATATATTTTTTGGGTCAAATAAAAAAAAAATATATCTTTTGATCATCACCCATTTTATCACTCTATTACGAGTGAAAATTATTATTTAAGAAAATAAATATATAAGTATATAAATGATGGGAAAGTTCCGAATGGCACAAGTAGTAGGATCACACATTTAACAGCAAAAAAACAGATTTATAATGACTTATTTTGATCTGGGTGGATTTATCAATGTACAAAATCCGCGAGACATGTTAATATTACTGTTGACAGTAATTCATGAAATAAATAATTTGTTTTTTTTTTTTTTGGTAGGATGTATAATTTTTTTTAAAAAGTTTTGATTAACTTGCCACTCTGACATTAATGACCGACTTTTATTTAAAATTTTATTACTAAAATATTATGGATGATAGTTTTATCACATTACTCTAGAACATTTGTCACTACAACCTATTTTGACATTGCAATAATCGCCATTAATGTCGATAATTTTAGAGTACGAAAATAAACGAAGATTTTTTTTCTAAAAATATTTTTTTATTGAATTATTTCGTGTAGTTGGGTAGTTATTTTATCCGGAAATGAAAGAGAAATTTAGTTTTGTTGTAACGTTAAGTATTGCATGGCTTCTATTTTTTTTTTTTTAAATATAATTCTACGCTTATAACTTTGTACCTACATATAATCCATTATTTACTCTTATCAAACAATTTTACAGTAATTGCACTAATACATATATAGAAACAAAAATTGTAACGAAAATTAAAATCTCTACGTACCTACCTACCTACTTTATAATCTAGTTTAGTTATTATATTATTTTAGTATATATACATAATGTACATATATACATAAATATAACAATTTTATTTCTTCATAATTTTTTTATAACATTTAATATACACACCAACAGGTACACACGGAATTTTATCTGCTTCATTGCCTAGATATGTTATCGCACCAGAGGCGTATTTATGATAAAACATTGTTATCAGGATTTTTTATGTACTTAACGAATAAAATAAGATAATTTCGTGGAAGCCATATGGATATATCAAGTATTGCATAGTGCCGCGCTTCATTATAGTTTTTTGGTTCAGAGCGGCAATTGACTTTCTATTAAATTTGTCGTGTTTTATTATTTTTTAAGGAAAAAATAAGAAAAAAGATTAAAAATAATTTTTACCTACCATACATATACATAAAAAAAAGGAGAAAAATTCTCAATGTGTTAGCACAACAACAAAAAAAAAAAAAATAAGAAGAAAAGTCAATTAATGTGTATTAAGTTTATGTGGTGCAAAGTGCAATAAAAAAATATATGTATTAAAACGAATAACACAATCTTTAAAGAAAAAGAAATATATAGTATATAGTGATAAATTTTTACCGAAAAAGATAGTTCAAATTGGATTCCCCATGCAAGTAGAAATGTTGAGTTCGTTGGACGCGTTGGCAGGAAAAATTTCACCAGGTTCCGGCAAAAACAGTCCCAACCAACATTATCACGTCGTAGAAAATAACAACACAACCAAAACAAATCATTTTAGCCAAAGTATACATCCCTATCAAAAGCTGGACCACATAACTAGTCGAGAAAAGTAAGTTTTACAAATAATTGAAGTTTTCAAATTTGGTTTTTTTTTTTTGTAGTTAGTTTTTTAATTATTGAAGATGAATTAGTAGGAATTTTTGAACGTAAATTCATAGTAAAAATATTTTAAATTTCAACTATCTTAAAAAACTATTTACACAACAATTACATATTTAAATTTATGTTACGTTCTGTTTGAATTTCACGCCATGTATTGAATTTAATGTTATTTTTAACATAAATTTGAATATCTTAAGAAGTAACCAAATTCTAATCTTAGGTATAGTTAAAAACAGTCCATAAAAATAAAAAAATACTTTTTTTTAATATATAACTTAGCTTTTTTAAAATAAAATAAAATTAGTATATGATGGTTGGTAAATTAAAGACAGATTTACCATAATATATTAACATTTATTTAAACAAATTAACTGAATACAGGTTTAGAGTTTAAAAATATATTTACTCTACTAAAAAATACAATATTTACGTAACAATAGTAGGACAGCACTATAAAAATGGCCAATACTGGCGATGTTTTTATAATGGGGGTACCGCAGATAGTACGGTATTTAGGATATGAGTAAACTCAAATCTGTTGTTGTGCAGTAATTTTTTGGGGTTGACTTCGATATCCCCAAAATCAAAATCCTCAATCCTCAAAATCTCCAAATCATAATCCCAAAATACAAAATTCCCAAACACTTAAACTTTGGGAATTTTTTAAAACCTTGGAGATTTCGTGTTTAGGGATTTTGATTTTGGGGATTTGTTTCTAATAAATAAGTTCCTGTCATTAATAGAGATATTTTTTGGTTGAAATCACTTTTATACTTTAAGACAATTTCAATGCAACCAAATAAATATACGAACCAATATTTTAGAATTTAGAAATAACATTCTCATTAACACTAAATATTAATTTACTTCCATTTTCAGTAGTCAACTTACCATACGAGTATATAATAGAAGATCACTATGTGCTGCATGGTACAGTTCTGTTCTGCAATTAATATATAGTTTCCATAGAAACCCCTTTACATCTATTCTATCTCAACCCAAAATTTTATTAATTATTTTGGTTATATTTGTATAACAGCAATTTATAATTATGTAGGTGCATATATTTTCATTACTTTATTGATAATACTACCGGAGTTATTGATTTTGTTGGTTTTGTTTCCTATACCTACAGAATATTTTTGTACAGTTAATTTCTGCAGTCTGCAGTATAAATTAATTAAATAATGTTTAATTGTGCATGTATGTATATGTATGTGTACGTGGAGAGGGAAAGCATATCCAAAACTTCTATCTCAATATACATACATACACATTACACATATATAGAGGCAATTACAAATGGGTAGATATACACAGATATCTATACGAACAATAAATAGAGATAATTGCACAAGTATTGTAAAATATTGTACAATATTTCAAAACACCATTCACTCGATCGGTAAATATAGAGGTGTACAGTACAAACAATGCGGCATTATCTTATCATTAATCAAATCCCCCCTCCATTGTTTTATCTAGATATTAAAGAGATTACATATAAAATATTATGTGTACAATAATTATTACTGAAATATACTAAAATTCTAAACCTATGCTGTGCAAAAAGACATTTTTATTAACCCCCCTTTAATTAAAATTTACTGAAGCATATTCCATACATAATTGTTAATTTTGAACGTCCATGGTTAACGACTATAGACCAGTTCAAGGTTCTATATAGAATGTAAACTAAGGCTTTTTGTATAGTTACCTAGGTAAATGAAAATAAACTTTTAAAATAGGACATTCATCCACCTTTTTTGTTTTGTTACTTTACATCTTTACAATATTATATTCAGGATTTTGAAGTTTTACTTTTGTATAAATATGCGACTAAATATACATAGAATATTGTACTAATATTCTAGCAATTTAGCATTGATAGTTATTTGTAATTAAAAAAATGTGACATCAACTTGAAAACATAATTTGGCTCTTGAGACACACCACTTAATAATTTAATTTTGAATAATACAAATATTTATGTTTTTTAAATGAATTAATTTATTCGATAGTTTTTGTTTCTCACTCTAAGGACGGATAGTTGGGTTAGGGACGCCAATTACTTATCTGTTAATGAGGCCAAGTATTTCCTTCCAACCGATATCTCGGATTTTCCCCCGATAATTGTGTTTGAGTTCTATTAGGAGCTCTTTCCAATCTCATTAATTTCCTCCTCACTCGCCTCGTCAGCCGTTCTTTCTAGACTTAACGAACTCGAGCTAATCAATGAATGGCGGAAGGATATTTTATTAGGAATCGATATGGAAATACATATAGATTTAATAAATAGCCGAGTTGACAAATTACCATATAATAACATAATTGTAGCAAGAGGGACGTTACAATATTTTTGTATTATTGTGAGTCAATCAGACGTCGTCCTCTTTCAACTCTCTGTCCTTTTTAAAATTCTTGCTCTAAATCTGTTTTCTTTTTTTATCTTTTAAATCTTTTATAATATTTCTTCAACATTTGTTGTCTATCTTGTTTTATTTTGGTGTTGTGTTTGTAATTTCGGGGTAGTGCTATTTTAAAAATCATCTGTCAAATTCTCAAAAGATGTATTCTTTACTTTGATGGTGTACATAATATTTACCTACTAATTATTTTTCGTTATTGGAATTGAAATAAAGTTTTGTGTAGACGAGGAGTTTTTTGCTTAAGTAATAATTTAACAATACATTGCATATTTGCACAACTATTTTTCAAATTGTTTTCATGTTTTAATTAAATTTTCATATAAGTACGTTCAATATGCACGTTTTTAATATTCCGC
Organism: Platyura marginata; assembly: GCA_026745375.1. Lineage (NCBI taxonomy): Eukaryota > Metazoa > Arthropoda > Insecta > Diptera > Keroplatidae > Platyura > Platyura marginata. The sequence goes on from JANSTT010018657.1 coordinate 17,464, forward strand.
GATACTTAAGAGGTTTGTTATTTTTAATATTCTGTAACTTTTTATTTTTCGATTTTTCGATTTTTCAAACTTTTTTTAAAAATCATATTAAAGTTCTCTTTTTTAAAATTAAAAAAATAACCAAAACATTATTTAACAGTACTTCGTGAAAATTTATTTAAAAATAATGGAATTTTTATTTTCCTATTTAAAAACTTTTCTGTTTTGTCGATAATAGTTAATAATGAAATTATTACCAATATTTTTTTCATTTAAATTTTTATTTAGTTTTAATGTGATTTTTGGGTACCTACACTTTTTTAATGCGATTATAGCTAAGACCAATGCTTATAGTTTTTATTGCATGAGAGCATGGGACTATACTTTACTATTCCCTTTCGAACAAAAAAAAAGTTGACTTAACTCTAACCTTTTTTATTCATCTCAATTCAATGATGATAGAAATTGAACCAAAATTACAAAAAAAAAAAAAAAAATGTAAAAAAATAGAAGGTGATTGATTGCTCTGTACGTATAATGTATATGTATTATACAAAATACATGTCAAATCAATAAAAATGAACGTATCTAAAAGACTTCCAAACTTCTTCACAATATACCATCCCCTTGTAATCTTTATGTATAAAGTATGCTTAAATGTATTCTCCACTTACAAAATCTAATGGAGTTATATTGTCTTTTATACTTTGACAGTTCTCATTCCCTATCACCGTTAAAATATTTACATTCTATCAATAGCAATTTTCCGATGAAAAATAATAATTGAATACGCACTTAGGTAAATATATCGTTACAATATGTTGATATAATAAAATTTGCGAGAAATTTATACAACACCTACAACATTACCTTTTATATTTTAATGTGCCATCTTTATGCCATGCCATGCCTATATAAGTTTCACGAAAAATGCTTCAAACCAACTCGTATACGGCAAACGTAGGTACCGTATCTAAACAACATAGCAACAGATTTCGAAAAACCAAAATATGTTCCCTCTGTATTGCCTAGTCCTTATACAACATATACATACATATATACTTAAATATTATTATATGGAAGAATGGTTGACGGTGTACGTATTCGCAAAAGAATAATTTAATTTTCACCCCTAACTACTTAACTACGTAGTGATTAATTGGCGTATAATTTGAAATGTTGGCTGCAATTAAAATCAGTTCATAAAACAGCAAGAACAAAAATAGACGAACAGAAGTGATTATTTTGTTGGCACATTAAAAATGAAGGAACAATATACGAGTAATGATAATATTTACTCATAATTTTGTAATCTCCTCTAAGTCATTCAATTTTAAATTGAATTTGATGTCGTTTGGTTCGGGAATGAGTAAAATAATAATAATAGATTTTTCGCTTACAATCAACCTTTATGAGAAGTATGAAAACAGATTATGGAAGTAAATTAGAATATAAATGCTTATTAAGATGGCTAAGTAAGCAATCTTTAAGAAAAAGCGATAACACAATTAGTAACTGTAAGAAGTGTGTATGAATTAATAAATTGTCAAGCTTTGACGGGTAAATAAACTAGTCGCTGATCTAAAATATTTTCGTTTTAAAGGCCATTTAAAATAGTAGTAGGCTTTGAAACATTTTTTTTTATGACGTTGAACTTAAAATAATTTTAAAATATTTATTTATTGCAATATTTAATTTGGCAGTCGCTATATACGACATTCTGTGATTTTGAATATTAAATAAGGCCACCAAGGAGCTATTCAAGTCCATTTAATAAATATTGCTACTGCTAACTCCGACATCTGTTGACCGATTTATACGTGGGTAAGATAGAAATGTGCAGAATCCAAAATCAAACATCAAATCAACTAAAACGGCCTACAAATACGAATATCGGTTTTGGTGGCTTGTTAGAAAAGGGTTTTTTTTTTTAATTTCATAAATCGATGTATGTATCATCCTTTTTTTAGATAAAAAAAAACATCAAAATCTGATACGTGGTATTGGCATTAGAGTAGCGATATGTCAAAAAAAGGTTTTGTTACCACCGGCAGTATTATTTTAAATTATTTAAGTTCAAAGCACAACCCAATACATAGATAGATTTATAAGCAAATATATATATATGTATTTAAAATTTATCAATAATTCCTATTAAATTGAAATATTTATGCGAGTAATCCCAAAAACATTACCAAAATCGAATGCTTTCCAGGAGTAATGTACGCAACAATCTTTTCCTATACTATATGTACGTACATTGTACTGCCAATTGTTAAATTTTAAACATCATTGTCTGTAAATGTAAGAGAGATATTGCATCACTATAAATCCAGGATTTCGTATGTAATCATATATATATATATATATATATATATTTATACATACATATAGTATAGACATAGAGAACGAGATTAGTCGGTTATCCAGGATTCTATTCTATACATCTCTGAACTTACACATAAATCGATATTTCCGACATGTATTGCATATTTGGAAAGGAGGTTGAATGCCAATATTGGCATTAGTATGTATTATGTGCATTATGTTTTGAAATATAATTTTTGTGAAAAAGAAAAGCTTTGACAATTTAATAAATAAATGATTTATTTTATCAGAGGATCTCAGGAATAAAAAAGTGAACAATATTCGTATGTATTCCATATATACAAATCAATATTTCCATTTTTCCATTTTTCCACATACATACATAGGTACATTACATACATGCATACCATAAACATACCTTTATACAGCACTTTACCATCATATTGTTATAGATACTTATATATTACCTATTTTTGTTTGAGGATGCCTATCTACATTCATAATATATACCTTAGAAAATTCCTATCAAAATATAATAAACCGGGGTACACACATAAACCGTTTAACATTGATTACGTTTTACCCACCTTTACACAACGTATTATATTATGTATATTATATACGGCAATGGCACATAGAAACTAAACGCCATTGTATACGCATCCTTAATTTAATTATATTCTGTTTCTGCCTAATGTATTTTACCCTAGAGATTATCAGAATATCTTACTTTTGGAGATGAGACTATAATATAGAAAATAGAACAATAATTGTCCGGGCCAGTGGTTTCGCTGGGTGTATTGTATTCATATATATATATACGAAATTTTCTCCGGCTCCTCTTCAAAACAAACTTTATTATAACAATATATCCTCAGCGCACAAGAGTAGAGCAAATCAATTATCCTTGAATTGGAAAAGTTTTTATTGCTATTCGAACACAAAGTTTACGGGAGTGAAGGAAAAAATATCATAAATTGTCATGGAGAAATAAAGAAGTGGTTAACCAAGAAATATTGGCAACGAAAGGAAAGTTAAACCGTTTTGTTAGGGTTTTATTTAAATATCCATTGCCAGGGAAAAAAAATGGTACTCGATGAATATACTAAAATAAACATTTGATAAAATAGGAATATGAAAAACAAAATACAGTAGCGGCTGATATTATTATAGGAAAATGAGCATATTTACTCCTTGATTTGATGCATTTGAAATGGGGACTTATCGCCGTATGATTATGACGTTTTGTGCATAATATTTAGTTGAGTCATTAGCAAATTATAAAATAAATTACCAGGTGTAGTTTAAACTTTTAAAGAACTTCAAAAGCACCTTCAAAGGCCTGATGACTCGAAAATAACTCTGCTTCATATATGTTTTTCGTCAGAAAAAGTGGCCAATTAAGAGTTTTATGTTGCTTTATACATTTTTTTCGGTTTTTAACGAAATATCGAGAAAATGATCAAAATGGGGTTTTCTTTTCTATGAATAATTAGGCTTGCAATATATTCAGTTTTGAGTTGCATCTTTTGCTGATTTTCTCGATATAATTTTAGAAAACTGAAAAAAATTGATAAGACAAAAAAGATTAAAAACAAAAATTTACATTAAATAATACTATGTTGATAAAAATATTTCAATAATTAACGAAGTTATGCGAATTAAAATAACTAAATAAAAATATAGATAATATAAATCCACGTTATGTAACTACTGCTTGTTGATGTTAAATTGTTCGCTGATAATTGTTAGCGTTAAATTATAGCGTAAAAATTATAAACATAGCCAGTTAGTGCACTTATACGGGATTAATTTTTCGCATTCAATTTATACCTACTGAAGATCGTAAATTAATAGAGTTAGTATTAGTGTTAAGTGTAAATATAAATCTTTAAATATTGCTTAAATTTTTATTAACGAAATTCTTTATTTTAATTATTATTGTTAAAGAAACATTGTTGGTCCTAAAACCATTCTAAACTTAAACGAATATAGGATAAGGTCAGACTCACTTCTATGCATCACAAAAATATTTTTCTTATACCCTTCTCTTAACTTATACCTTTTATCCAATATGAAAAACTCAATATTCATACCCCATCCTTTAACGGTCAAATTAGACCCTACTTAGAACGCGCCAGTGTGTATATATTTAACTGCTACCATATACATATATTATGTTGTCAAAAGCTATGTATACACACAATAGACCTATAGCCACGTGTATGAACTTTTCATTTCCCTAGAAAAGGCAACATTTTTCTCTATATACATATAAAGATTTATTATTTTACCTCAAGATAGTATTATATTCCAGAAGGAATAACATCAAATTATGCTTTATACAACAACAACACAAAAAAAAAAGAAAAGAGGGGCGGATAATTAAAGATGGTAAGGGATGATTAAGTAACGACTTCAAAGAGTGATAGAAAATGTTGATATACTATAGATATACATATATATGTATTGTACCTATGTACATATATTTATAAAGATATATAAATTTTGAAAGTCCGAAATTGTATTTAGAATATTCTAGACAATTCATTAGAGCGACTATAGATCAAAAGTTGGTCTGTATAATTATAATATTTGTAGGTACGATATTAATGAAGGCGCATTTAGAAGAAGGTGGTTAATATAAAGCGTGCAAAGCTTAAATTACCATAATTCATATTTTTTCATAAATATGATTTCATAAAAAAGTAGAAGTTTATAAGCCTTCTACAAAACCCACGTACATTTATAGAACATTACAAAAACTTTATATCTTATAACATCAATGAGTGTTGTTCTCATAAAAATTATTAAAATTAAAAAAAAATTCAATTGAAGTCTTACAAATTGTTTGACTTTTCAAATATTACACCTCTGCATTCGAAAATAAGAAAAGGTTTCATTTTGATTTCTTTTTTTATAATTCTCTACTGGAAGTTGGCAAGATTTTTTTTTTTCATTTTCGTTATACAACCTCTTCGATTGAAAGAAAGAGATGAAAAAAAAGAAAACTTTTCCCTTGCAATATATCATTTTTATTTTCTGAAGAATGCTAAACTAGGTGTTGAATGCATTCTAAATAATTTATGTCTTACAGCCTGTTCCGCATTTGTCAAGTAAAGTTGAGAAATGGGATTGTACCAAAGTTTTTCTTCTATAGTTGCTGGAAACATTTTTTTTTTACTTCCCTTTTATCCTTTTGAATTTTTGAAGTACCATATGTATAAACACAAAAGAAAAATTTTCTCAATTCACAGTTGAATGTTATTTTTGATCCTTATTTCTCTCCAAAACTACATTCATATATACAAAACAAATATACTGATGCTAAAGTATGCGATTGCAAAAAAAAAAAAGAAAAAAAAAATTGAAAAAAAAAGAAAAAAGTGTTGCATGTAAATTAAAATTTGATATTACTGAAAATGAAATTCTTCTGGATGCAGATGAGACTCCATTTGAATGCATACAAAACATATATTTGATAGAAGAAACTGTTCAATATGTAAATGGAGACAAGTTTACAAGCATGAATTGCATTTATCATTATATGTATGTATTGTATATATATGGTTGTATATAATGTATTATATGTGTGTACAGAACATACAAGGGAAAGCTTCATCTGGGAAATGGACGGAATTTTAACAAACGGATAACTCTAGCAGATAATAGTATTTTTAAAGTTCATGAATTTTCTTATCGATTGATTGAATATTTTCTCTATTACGCTTTTAACGCTTTATAAATAAATTACCTGAACAGATTCGATTGTTGATTAAGGGAAATTAAATAAATTTCAATATAACAAAAACATCACATCAACAACCATGAAACAAAACTAAAGTCATTTATAGAAAATGATATTTTGTTTTGATGGAAAACTGTTCACTCTGGTTTACAATGATAATGAAATATGACATGAAAAGCATAAATTTGACCTTGAAGCGTTTTGTGCTTTTACATTTATATTATTATCTTTAATGAGGAAATAATGAAAAGCTACACAGAATTAAATCGAATTTATGAACTCTCTCTCTCTCTCCTCTGTTAAATGTAATGAATATTGAATTTCTGTCATTGCTCATAATATATTCTTGATGCCAACAATAAACAATATTACAAATATACTATGTACAAGTATATATGTATGTATATATGTATATGGAGTGGTATGTATTTGTACTAGAACTATCATATTTAATGACCAAATACATTAGCAGTTTATTGCGTATATGAGTTATGTACATACGTATACATATGTATAATGTATATATATGTATATAGATATGTATGTACATCAAATAAGCTTTCGATAAAAATTATCATTTCCAGTTTAAGCTCAAGGGTTTTTACGGTTAATCGATACGCTTTATTATGATTAACTCACAAATATAAGATAAAATTCTATATACATATACATACATACATAAATACATAACAATACATTTATATACTTTATGATTCTATCAAAAAAGGCTAAAAGTGAAAAGCTTTTTATTTTTACGATACAATTAACTGAGTCTTAATTTTTTAATCTAATTTTACTCGTTTACACGTTTCGTCAAGAAAATACTACGCTTTTCTTTTAAGGTGTTAAAACATTATATTTTTTTAACGACGCATATCTGTACCTACTAGGCCGCTGAAAGTTTTATTCGAATTTAAAAGTTCGTCATGAAAATATTTGAATAATATAGTAAAAATAGTATATAGCAAATGTAAATGTAAAGAAAATACCGCGGTATATGAAATCGCGTTATACGAGATCAGGTAGAAATTTGATTTGAAATTATAATTAAACTTAATAATTTTATTCGTATATGTAGATGCGAATCAATGCCATAGCACGATTTTTTCTTATTAATTTTTATTTACAACACGGTATCCTACAACACGGTTTCACTCTAACAAGCAAAATATAACTATAACACGGTCAACTATAGCACGGTTTGACTTTAATACGATAATTGCAAAAATGTATGTACTTGCTTTTAGTCTCCTACAACACGGTTTCGACATAATTATGTTAAAACATATCTACTGTGTTATAGAAGAGGGATATATTTATATAGTGTTAAGAAGAAAAAACAAAAACGAAAATAAATAATTTAACGAAAAAATTATTTTTTTAAAGTTCAAATTACACGGAAAATAATGGACCAGTGCCAGTAACAACATTTTTATTAACCTCAACAAAATTATTTTGTCTACATTCAATATCAAAACTAATAACAAACAACTACACTGTACATGATTTTAAGACTTTTCAATTCTATGGCAAAAATCATTGAAAAATGTTCTCGTTTCCCCATTCTAAATAGGACAATTAATTTCCCGAACAAGATTTCAAGTCTCTAGCTCAATGTGTTATTGAGTTAAGTTATGCTGTCAATAAAAAACTATGCGAGCGAATGAGGTGTTCTTATTAAATTTAGAAACCAACATCCTTAGCTATTTAATTAGGTAAATGCTATTAACAAACATTTTTTTATTTATTCGTGTGGTTACTCTATTCATATTTCTTAGTAAACCATTGTACTTCTTAAACCTATATTGACTTAATAAAAAAGTAAAATTTTATTAATATTTGAATATCAACGTAAACTTTTTTTTCTCAACTAATTATCGATAAACATGTAATCGTTACTTTATATACCTCGTCGTATAATACTATTTTTAGTCTAATCTGTATAATAACGTGACGCAATATTTATATAGAAGTCTTTAACCAAAAAGTCTGTCAGTAAAATATTAATTACAACTCACGACAACCTAATTACACGTCAGATAAATCAGTTTCTTTATATTTTTTTGTGTGTAATTTTTAGTTATTACGTCAAGATTATTATCAAACGTGTTTGTACAAGAATTATTAAAACAATATGAGACCTTAGAATAAAACGACCAAATTTGTTTTCTGGATAATTATGGAGTAGATATTAAAAATTAGCTATATGTATAATTGATTTTTATTAAACATTTAAGTTATACATACATATATGCAAATATGTTCAGTAAATTATATAATAGGGTATAGATAACATTGGCGTGCACAAGGCATGTTATAGTCGTTCATAGAACACCCTAACTTAACTCGGCAAAATTGTCTTTAATTTTTTTTTCAAAAATAATCTACAATACAAGTTTCGAAAGGTTCAACACGTCTGTATTTGTATAGTTAAACACTGTAGAATATTCTACTTTTGGTTTCCTGTTCGGTTGTATTTTGACAGAACCATAGAAATATTATAGAAATATTAGCAATATAGTAAACATTTTGTTAAAAAATATCACACATACAAATACATATACACGTTATGGTTCTGTTTTAAAGTAGAACTTTTAAATCATAAAAAGAGAGTACAAACTTATCGATCTGCTTTATAGTAGATCGAATGACAATCCGATAAAATTTTTTTGTTATTTATGTACGTGTGTAAAATCATATTAGGAAAACCAACGCCGGAGCTGGAGGCTTTGATGTGGGGGAGGGGTTAAATAGAGCTAAATTAGTCAATTAGTTTTATATATTGATCAATCTCTATGTTGCTAACTGAAGTGAGGTTTTTAAGGCAATATTGGAAGTATGTACGTACATACATATATCATTTTTGTTATAATTACATCACTTCAGATCACCCTAAGAAATGAGGCTGTGTACGCATTTTATAGAGGTATTATAGATAATGTAGAGGTATTTTATTTGTTGCTTGGAAACTGAAATGGAAAAAGGAAAAAAGTATGTCAATGGTTTTTGACTGTTATACTTAGGTATGCATTCATTGTATTTTACCAACCAGGGGAACCAAAACAGTCTCAATTTAAAATGTGTAACATCGAGATAAAATACATGCCTACACAGAAAATGTAATAATTTAGTTGGTGATACATTATTGTAGTCTAGTCTACTACATTGGCACAGGTTTTATGATTTTATGATCTTGTAAAATTTCAGCCTGGTGTGGCATACAGCAAATAATTTGATAAAATAACATGTAACCTACTTGAATGTATATGAAAATATAGAATCATAGGTACATCTTCTTCTTCTCGTTTTATTTTTCTTGGCGCTACTAAAGTCTTTAAAATGTTATACATGAAACAATCTGCCAGGAACCAATATCCAAACGGAGGGTGTAAAACTATGTTCAAATGATTCCGTTTATCCAGACTTTGGTATTTCTATTTGACTATTATTATACTGATTAAATCATTCTGGATAAGTCGTTCGATCATCGTTCATTTCCAACTAAAGATGAATGAAGGTTTGGAACTTTTGCCTCTCAATAATGTATAAAATTTAATTTTATTCTAACGATTTTAAAGCCTTTACTTGTTAGTTCTAGATAAGTATTGAGTAGGACTGGCTGTAGTAGAATAGGAACAATCTAAAATCAAGCCGAATATTCTTTTTTTTTAAAGCAGTTGGTAGAAAATAAAGACCACAAATAGTCGCACTCCCACAGAAGAACAGGTAAATGGATAATTGTATAGTAGATTATAATCCATTTCTAGACTTTGATTTAGAATTCTATTAATAATAAGTACACCAGGTTTTATTAACATTTGTATTTGATTTGCATCTAAAAGTAGCTTGATGGATAATATAGTATCGGGCTGCATGAAATTCAATCCCATCTTAGATGGTATCTTCTCAAAAAACCATACAAAACATTGAATACTAAATGAGCACCTCTACATCATATATGAGAAATATGAAGAATACAATCTGTTCATATTTCAACATTTTCCCTCTATATGATATATTTGTATTCATTTCTTAATCAAAATGTTTTTCTTTAACTAGAAATGTAAATACAGCACACACAGTAGGTACATCATATATTGTACATAGATATATGTAGGTAGAATCAAGTACAAATGTACATTTTGTGAAATAATCTCGAGAAAATTATTTACTTTTCTGTAGAAATGAATTTATCGTAACATACATACATACATATGGATGTAATATGCTTTCTTTCACTTGTGTACGTATATATAAATTTAATCAGAAATATCTCACCCTCTAAGTATATAGATAGCTTTTAACTCAATTCGTACTCTACTGTTTTACTATCGCTTTCATTTCCTAATAGAAATTAATGAGTAAATTGAAATGTGTTGCTTCGAATATTTTCTATATAGTATGTATCTATGTATATTGTATATGTACAATCAGGAATATAATTATTTGATTGGGAAGGGATCGAGTTTTTCCCCTCGATATAAAAATAAAAATAAAGCACCTCTATGTACATTGTACATGTACATACCTCCTAAGTATCTAGAATATCAACATGAAAATGTCGATATTGATTATTTTTAATCAATTGTAATTTGTGAAGAATTTTTCTAATCCAAAAAGAATGTGTGGGTGAAACCTTCCAAATGATTAATTTAGTCGACACAAAATTAATTTGGAGAATCCATCTAACAGAGGAAATTTCAAAAATTTATTTAATTAAATCCAATTTTGTGAGCAACAACAAGCTTTTCGGATTACATTTTTTATGTGTACAGAATGAAATCAAACATTTTTGAACCATAAAATATTTTTCTTTTAAATTATTTCATTTCTCTTTTCTTTTCTTTTTTTTTTTTTTTTCTTATTTCCATATATATATATTTTCTTAGTATGTATGGATATGTATTATTGCATAGCAAAATTAAAATACGTAATAAATAATAACCCAAGATAATTATACAATTAACACTAGCACTCTTTATGTATGTTGTATGTATAGTATAATCAGGCTGTCAGCTGTGTGAAATATAGAAAACTTCTGTGAAAAGAGAATTTTCATTCATTTCCTTTCAGGATGTAAACAAAGCTCAGCCCTTTGCCTCGCCTTAATAATAAATATGATTTCGTTCACCCCATTTGTGTTTTGTGTAGTAAAGATAGAGGATGAAGAGGAGGACCGGGGGTGAGGGTCTCCTGCTGATGAGAGAGTAAGCAGTTGAAACAGCCAACATGGTTTTCGTTCTTAGGTATTCTCCGTAAATTATATTGTACATACGTTTGAAGTCGATTATAAACAATACAAACCGCGTGGAATGGAGATCAATTTGCTTAATTATTCATTGGAGACCATTTTAATTAATCGCAAGGGATGAATTATTTCACTTTGCTGCAATAAATAAATGAACAATTCGGGTATGCTTAAATGTTAATCAAAATACGTTATATGTATACAGAGGGCATAGAAGCGCACTGATGTATGTAACTGTACGAGTGTACGTACATACATATGTAGGCTTTCTGGGTATTTAAATACGAGGTTTAGTAAATATTTTATCACATTCCTATTGAATGATTCAACAAACTGTGCAAATCGACGAGTATTATTTCATTGTTTACTGTTGTGTTAGAGGTTCGAGCATTGTCAATATGTTCTAATCCATCGTATTATTTCAATACAGTCGTTATTTTTTTAATTATTTTACATTAAATTACATGTAGTACTTAGGGTGTATCGAAAAGTAAACAGCCATCAAGGACCTGAAGTTTAATGTAATTCTCTATTCTCTATTTGTAACTTCGATAATATTAACAATAGAAGAAAAAGTAACGAAACATAATTTAAAGATAATTTAAAATACAACACTTAGATTAGATAATAACAAGTTTTCTATAAGATTATCGGTTCAAGAAAAAGGAGCAGCATTTTTTTTAAAGAGATACATACATATATAGTGCATTTTATTGTAAATGACAAGTTATAAAGGAAAATGTATTTAAAACAAACTGAAAAACCACTAAATAAGAAATAATTGGCTAAAATGACTATTTCGTTGTAGCTCTGATCTCAGACTCAAAAATTTCATCTTCAATATATTGGCTTGGGTCATCATGAACTGAACATCTTATCAATGTGTTATAAAAATAAGGGTCTTGTCCATAAATGTGTAAGATTGCACCTGAAACACTGATGACTCATGATGAGCCATAAGACCAGATGAAATATTTTGTTCAGATAATAAAGACAGTGAGTCACTACAATACTTATTATTTACGACTTAGTCATTATCTATTTTTCGTGTACAACCAATATATATTGAGTAAAGTGAATGCAAATGATTACAAATCATAGAAATCATGTGGTTTCCATCGAATTGTTAACGTTAATAGTGAATTATTGCATTTACAGTAGGAAGTTAATTAAACGTAACATAATAGAGAAATTACAAATTTTCTTTTCATAGATTTTCTGGGACACTTAAGTACTTATTATTACTTAATTGTGAATTAGAAGTTAGGAGATTTTTTAAATTTCTTCAATACTTGGAAACATATTATTTGTTTTTAATTTAATAAATTTGCAATCGAAACACAAATGTTGATCGAGTTTAAAATTACAACTTCTTTAATGTTTTGACATTACTACAAGTCTAAATATTTATGTTAAGCCTTACCATTTTATGTCATCTTCTACAGTAATTTTAAATAAACAAGTAGAATTTTAATGATCATTTTATTGGTAATATTTTATAAATATCGAAAGAACACTCATCATAAAATATTAAAAATTCCAAAATTACCATGCGAATTTCTCTAAATGTTTTTTTTATTTATTTTTATGTAGGTACCTATAGGTAATGTGTTTTATGTTAAGATACATATCTATAGATATTTTTTCATATTTTTATGAAATGTTTATTTTATTTGTTTTTTTTTATTACATTCAATATTACCTTAAATATTGTATCAGATATACGAATTAGGTATAAATTACATTGAGTGGTAGCTCCCATACTAAAGCAACAGAGCATCGGGGGCCATTGTGGGTTTATAAATATTTTACCGAATAATGAAACGAACGGGCTGTGGTGACCGATTTTGTTTACTGTACAAAAGTTTGTCAACAGAAATGACACAATAAAATGCCTGAAATTGACCGTTATATTGCAGTAAAAAACATTTCGGTTAGAAAATGTTCATATAAAAGAGACGGTCAACGTTATGGTTCAACAGTCGAGGATTCGTAAAGTAAAGTAAAAAACAGTCTTCTTTCAATTTCTAATTTACCAGCAACTTCAAGCCACGAGGAATCTTAGAATAGATCTAATTTGAGGAATTTTCTCTTAGCAAGTCATTTTTAGTTTATATTCGACTGCTCTTTACTGATATTACAAATTTAGGTCGAATTTTCGGTCAATAAATATTTACTGTTATCGAACTGTTATCAGATCGTTCGAAAATTGTTGTTGTACTTTTTATTAAAATTTAATTCAGGTGTGACAGCTTTCATATTATCAATCTCATCTCAACATTATCAATCTCATTTGAATATCTATCAAAATACTTAGTCCGTCTTTAAAAAAAAAAAAAACGTTTGGCATACCCTGAACTCAATTTAGTTTGATAGCAATATAATCACAAGCATTTCCATCATAGATTATCTCCGTTTTCTGAACGACGTCAACGATGAACTTTTTAGATAAAAACATTGAAATATCTCAAATATAAGTCAATACAAGAAGGAAGCGAAAACTTAATTAAATGTAATCAATTCTTTGATCTTTATAAGGTGTTTGAACAAAATATTTACAAAATATAGATTAAGTACGTCGTAAGATCTAAGACTAGATTACTGGGATGGTTGGTTGGCACATCTTTTATATAGAAACATTTCTATAAATTTTCCAATTACTCTATGAGTTGTATACTTGTATAGGTGGGCACACATACATATACGACTCAATTTCATTTTTCCTTTATGTATATTTATGTTCGTATACATACATACACATATATTATATATACAATAGTATGCAAGGTACTATATTATGTACCAGTATATATATGACTGATGACGATGTCATATCTTAAAATCTTTTTCTTTCCAAACAAAAAAGAAACCTTCCTTTAGGTAGTAATCTACACGAAAAGTAGATACATCTCGCGAACTTCCTTATATTTTATCATTTTTGTTATGGAAAAAAAAAATTTCTTATATTTTCTCAATTCAAACGATACGAAATTATTCAAAAACTTAAGTTTATAAAGAAAAGCTCCCGCTTTGATGTATTCTTTTAATGTTACTCTGCCCTCTGTGTGCATGAGTGTTCTTTGACATTAAAGACTCTGTGAACCACTAAAAAAGTTACTTCCATTATACTATGTAGTAGGTATATACATTTATTTATATACAATACATAGATATACATATGTAGTAGGTATGTACATATAATATGAAGTAGACACAAGACATTCAGTGCTCCCTTAGATGGCATTATATCATCCGATTAACTTTTTTTTCCTTGAGTGAAACTATTTTCATAGGGAAAGCACTAAAAAGAGAAAAATTATGATATTATCCCTGCAGGGAAATGATATTCTAAAATGAATGCCACAGACTTGGGTAGAAAATTTACAATTCAAGCCCGGTGCCGGGGATAATAAATTTGTGTTAGAACATGATGTAAAAGAAAAAAATGCAAATTAGATGAGATGAAGACATAATATTTGCTTAAGTTTAGGACCAGGAAAATTCTATTTCTGAAGATTGATTATAACTGTATGTAGTTGTACATGTACATTATACAATGTATGGTATGTACAATGTACATAGTAGGTACGAAAGGTCCATTGTATGAAAAAGAAAACGTATATTCAAAATTCTTATATAAATTCAAAACATATACTGATAAATATGCATTTTTCAATGACATCTTCACATACTTATCTAAAGAAATGTTGATAATAATAAGTAAAGAAGGAATAATACGTCGATTATAATATACCCATATGGGTACTTGTTTATTATCTACGAGAAACTGTGTACATTTTGTTTGTACATACAACAAATATACTTATATCGAGTAAATTGAACTCAAAACGGTAGGTAGATCTATTAAAGAAACCTCAAATTTTTTTATTCTCTATAGTTTTTGTTTTGTTCATTTTTTTCTAATCCGAATAGATTTCGAATAAATCATTAAAAACTCTAGAAATTACATAAAACTGATTGCAGCGCCATAACGGGTAGGTCGTGGAATTTTTTGGTCAGTGAATGAAATCTTCATTTTTGTAATCTCTATAATTGTTGTCATATTCATTTTTTCTACATACCTACTGTCTTTCGAGTAAGTGATAAAGAATAGGTTCACACTGTACCACAGCCTCCCCTATACTTTATCCAAACTGCTATAAAAATAATATAGATCTTACTCTAAGGACTACATATTAATCAAAATAACAAAATTTCAGCTTTCCAGCTTCAGATGTAGGAGGTATAGAAATGTTGTCCTAAAAATTGTCCTTAAATTAGATGCAGTGTGCAGAGGGAAAATTATGAATTTTCGGCTGTTTTTGGAAAACACTTTTTCCAAATAAGTTTTTATTAAAAAAAGTTTATCTAACCATATAATATGTAACTCGGTATATTGTAGGGACACTCTACTTAAAAAGCAAAGGCCAAACCTTATTTGTTTCAGATACATTTTTACGCAGATGTGTCACAATATGCGGAAATTTCAACTTTTCTTATTACACTTGAATACTGTGCTTAGCATGTGTTTTAAACTATACAATACATATTCCTATCATAAACCTTTTATGTTGGAAAACTTCTTTGAAACGCTAACTATGCAGGATATGAAGTTAACCTTCTAATAATATTATCAAAGTTATGCGACTAACTTAACTAAAAACTTTAATTTTTAATTTACTAAATCTAAACTTTGAAAACTTTGCGTAAATTGTAAAAAGTTTATTAAGCCATAAAACAATAATCAAACTAACAACATTGGGAGTTTTTTTCGTTTTTGATTGTGCACAGACATTAAAATGTATAAATATGGTGAAAAACCATTTTCTTATCATCCAATTTTATTTACCATGAACAATGAACGAGCAAACACTTCAATAAATTTCTCTTTTCGTTATAAACATAGTTAAAATGGTTGGTGTGGATCTGAATTGTGTGGAGCACATTTTGTGTGTATACTGCAGAAACAAAAATGCCTTACGATAAAATGAAATTTTCCAAAACCACTAAAGCTTGCCATTTAAGCATGTAATAGGTTTTTTTTTTGAATTTCACTTTGCTTTTTCTTTTTTTTTTTATATATATATATTTTCAAGTAGAAGCAATGTTCTTACACACAATTGTTTTGTTTTCTTTAGATTAATTGCTTTTTTGTTTTTAATCGTGATAATAGAAAATAAAATTATGTTTTTGGCATAAGTTAAGTGCCTACCTACATATATACATACATAGTAAGTATTTATACTGTTTTTGATAATATATTATATTGTACTGTATGTACATTGTAGTTAGAATGCATTATTAACCTATACATGTGACTAATATTATATACATACTTACATATAGTATAATCCATGTAAATGCATTATGTACGTAAAAGAAACATAGAAACAGTTAGATAGAAAAATGTATTAAATCACTGGAATCCACAATATATAGGGATTTTTATAGAGATTATTCTTTCTCATTATAGAGATTTAGCCTCGTGCCTTTGAACGATATTTATGTATTATCCAAAGATCGATTTTAAATAACGTTAGAACTTTCTCTATTTTTATTGATTTTAATGTTGACATTTTTCAAAATTATATACATCCAAGATCGTATCTATAATGCCGTGGTCTGAAAATCAAAAACAATAATTATACACTTTTCTCAAATTAGAGATTCATAGTAAGAGTGCTTTACACTCATGCTACGAAAATTGCCTTATTCACGTTTAAATAAATATTTTTGAATACAATTTTATTGCCATTTTATTCCAAAAATTGATTTTTAATCATTTCGGTATTAAAATTTTAGATCTCTATTTTTTTGGAGCACATATAGGAGAGGCTATGGTAAAGTGTCCACATAATTTTTATCAGAACAAATATTTCGGAAGTTCTTTACATAGCAAAAAGAAGAAAAAAATCACTGGAATCGCCACTGATATACTTAATTATTATTTTATCACTGATTTGCTGTAATATTGAAAACATAAGACAAAAAGATAGCTAAAAATAATCTTTGTCTACATTATGAATAAATATACGTAATAAGTTAAAAAATGTAAAATTAGATTTATCACTTCGTTCGGTACATTTACAAATTTATTTTGATTTGTTTCTTTATTTATTATCCACATTGCTTTTTAAACTATGTATAAACATCATTATAAAGTCATTTTATTTACATACCGTAACAGGTGACTGATATTAAAATGTCATTGTTGTGTGATAAATGTTCCAATAATTTAAAATATCTATACTAACCCATTTCTTTGCATGTGTATCAAAACAGTCACTATATACAATACAATATTGAAAGTAATAAATCACGGCCCACATTTATTTCGATTAAAAAAAGATAAAAATATATTTATAAAGAAGAATTCAAAAACCTTTCGGAAATGTCATTTTTTTTTTTAAATGTTTCCGCAAATAACAAAACAACTCAATTGACAGTTCAATAGCTTACAAATTTATGAAACTTTTTTTTTTATAGAAAGAAAGTAAAATGCTTAGAAAAATTATTTAATTTAATGAATAAGATCAACAACAGTACCTATTAAATTACATTAGTCCAGTCCAAGAGGCCCGATTATTATTTTTTTTCTTGGTAAGTTTATTTTCTTTATTGTGTACATAATTAGTGTAATGAGGAAAACATTAACCAAAGGAAACATGTGTATAGTATAAATGATTATTTGTATTAATATAGTGTACCCTACCGACCAAATTGCTCAGTTGACATTAGAGCGAGAGGTCCCAGGTTCAAGTCCGACTAAGGTTTGAAACCAGACAAAGTGTGTTGATTTTAATCTGTGGTCGGGTGGTTAAATTGAACTTAAAAACAGTTTAGAAATTGCATTATCTCAAAATGACAGTGCTTAGTTAAAAGGGTGTCAGGTGAAAAGGCGAGCATTTGTAAGGTTTTCAGGAGAATCACCTCAAGTGGTAAAAAACGGCATAATTGTGCTATAATTGGTAGGTTTAAGACAGGCCTCGCCACAAAAAAAAGAAGAAGAGAGAAGATAGTGAACCCTGGTATACTATTTGGATTTGATTTGTACATCAGGGTTAAAAAGTAGCATTTTCCATTGTATTACATATAATCGGAACTTTACGGTAGTAGTCGGATTTGAGAAATACATGCGGATAATATCAATTTTTCGGTTTACTGGTTGGTGCCAAATTCCGAACAATCGCACCTATGATTACATATACACATATGTAGGTATAGAGGATTACAATGCAACATTCTATATAAATTTGCAACTAAATTTTTAAATGTCAAGATTTTTTTTTTCATTAATTTAAATTAATATGACATTTGTTGATGATCACAAGAAATGAGAAAAAATTACGGTACACTTGATCAATTAAATTATTTTTTTTTTCATTCTTCATATACTATAGTACCTATAGTTAAAAAGAAAATCCTTAAAAAATCATTATACTTGAAAATGTAAAGTTTAAGTTTGAATTTTACTACGTCATATCATTAAAAAAGTTTTCTTTCTATAATTTTCTTCTTTTTTTTTTTTAAGAATACTCGAAATAAATTCGAGGACAGAAATTATTTTCATTTTGAATGAAACAGATATTATGGTTTTGTGGTTGCTCTCAAATGGAAATAATGTAAATAATGTACGTGATAGCTGGAAAACGTTTCCGTGTATTTTATTTTATGTGTGGCATTTTATAAAGTGTGCAAACATTTTCCAAATTTGAGCATAACTTTTACGTTCATTAATCTTGCACGTTAGGATGAAAGGGTGTGTGTATACGATGGGTGTATGTATATATACTCTAACTCTAACTATACATATGTGAATGGTGTTATGTATACATATATGTATATACGGATAAAATGTATTCATAATGACTTGGTTAAATATTTTCGAAACGACAAATTGGGTTTTGTTTTGTTTTTGGGAACCATTTTCGAGCTAACCACAATGATTGTGAGCAATATTTTTGGTGTAATTTTCTACCCAACTTCTCACACCTCATACCTCATTTTTGAATAAATATTTTTCCATGTGAATAGGTTTTTTGCTATAGAAGCATAATCCAAAAAAACAGGGGAAGTCATGCCCGTTCCATAGAAATGAAATTGCTTTCTATGTACATATACTACAACCTACATATTCATACATGTGTGTACGTACATACATATATGCTTTAAAAATTCAAATAAATGTGGTAAAAAAATAACTAAATAAATAATATGTAAATTTTTTTAAGCGAATACAATAGCGTAACTACACTATGTATCTACATATACGATCAATTCATGTAATTTCAACGGAGAATTGGCAGTTATTTAGGATCTGATAAATTATGCCCTAGAAATATTTATTTTACAGAAAAATTCCAGCTACTAAATTGTTATATTGTGATAAAAATGCCTAATTTTTTCAAATTTGAAAATTTTCAACCATTAACCCAGTTTGTCGAAATTCTTTTTTAAAAATCCAACTCTAGCCATACTGATTTCATTACTTATTTCGAAAATAGCTTTTTATCGACATTTAAAAATAACTTCCTAAACATTTTTCTTAGTTATCTCGAAATCAATTTTATTGACTTGGTCACTTCTTGCTGTATATCCACGATATATGTAATTCCATTTTCCATTGTTCAATCTCTTTAAATGAATCTCGAAAAAAAAAATCCTTTTTGTGCTCAACATCCGATTGAAATTGAATGGTATCGCGCACTAAGATTGACATACATGTATATCCAAAGCATATCAAAAAGGAGGAGAAGGCACCTAAAAAACCTTATACCTACTGAAAGTTTATTGGATCTATAAACAGAACACGTAAAATAACGCTATATAAATCCTATACACGCAACATGTATTTTTTCCCCCTCTATTCTAGAGCTACGATTCTGGTCTTTACATATATAGAAGTCATTTGGAAAAGTTAAAGATTTATGGCAATAATTTTAGTTTTATTTTCATTTCAATGGAACTATTTGTCTACATAAACGTTTCCAGCTGAATTAACTTGGACGGCCTTTTGCATAAATAGTTTAACGAAATTCAATGCCATCAAATAACTAGTAAGCATATATGTTTTCCATTTATTTATTTTCGGACCATTTCTTTAATGAAAGTTATTTTTCAGTTATAGATCCAATAATGAATTTAAGAAACAAAAATGTATAGATACTTTTCGAAGAGTGCTTAAGAATCAACTAAAGAAAAAACTAAAGACAAATAAATGTTTTATAAACAGACAATAACATTTTTTTTTCTTCTGTTTTGTTATATCAAAAAAGGAAAATAATTGGAAAACCTCTGAAATATGATTTTCAATGATTTTCCTTTATTCAATAGCGTTTTCCGACTCTCGCAAAATAATCGCAATAAATTTAACGAGGCGCAGCATGGTGCATTGTTAGCTGAAGTCCTGCAGTGTATTATTCGTTAGAGAAATTGCATACTATTCAATAATGATCGGAAAACATACGGGAAAAGATTTTCTCGAAATTATTTATGTCTATCGATTTTGTAATAATAATTTTTCGTTGAGTTTTGGGATCGAACAATATGACAATTTAATTCAATTTGATTATATATTTTAATTTATTCTATAGGAATAGATAATTCCACTTTTTAATCTAAATATTTTACATATACATATAATGTACCTACTTTATATTTATATAGTAGTTTTGTTTTAAATACTAACTATTACGTAGATGTACCTACCGAATACATAAAATATACATACATACATAATTAGAGGAAATATATATGTAGACAGAGAGAAAATATATCATGAGGAATTATATTGAAATATTAAATTGTCAAAATTTTTAGAAAATCTTTATGTGGTTTTTAATTGGTTAGTTATTTATTATACCAACATATTTTTTGCTTTTCTAATTCTGATTCCCGGCTAAAATGAAGAAAAATTCTGAAGCTGGTTGCCGCAAACTTTTATCGTTAACTCTATGCATTATCTAGGAAATCATGATAAGAGATGTATATGGATAACGTTGCAGTGACCACTCTATATTAAACTTTTCAAAGTGAGGCAACATTATCCTGTTTGATATTGCCCCTAGGGTCGTAGTAAATTCTCTAAAATAGCGAATACAGAAAAAAACCAGACACGGACAAAGTCGTAGATAATAAACAAGTAATCATAGGAGTATATTATAATCGGCATAGTCAACTTCTTTACTGGTTTTATAAAAGATTTTATAGTTCCGCAATTATGGCTTTAGTAAATGTACAAAGTAATGTCAAAAATTTCTCATTATATAATGATAATCTGTATCTATTTTTTTACTTTTATAACCAATTTTAATAATTTTCTAATTATTTTAATATTTTTACAAAAAAACAATCCACAATTCAATTTATATCAGTGAGCCATACCACAAAGAAATCTCACACATGCGCAAAATATCATTCAATTTTAAATTCATGATAAAAGATAATCAACACACTGATCAACTAATGGCCATTTTTAATTAATTCTTTTGTTGTTGATTAATTTGCGCCAAACCAAACCGACCCAAGCCGATTGGAAGCATCATTTTAATCCTGTTCTTTGTACGTGGACCATCAATTTATTAGTTTATATATCAGTTAATTAGTGTCTTAAACTGTTGTGTTTTAGAAGCATTTTTTTTATACTTTTTAATTTGTGTGGAACAATTATTTTAAAACAAGTTTTGCGTTTTTTTTTTTAACTGGAACAGGAATAAAAATGTTGCAATTTCATAACTTTTTTAACGATAGCCGACGATCAATTTTTGACTACTATGGCAAAGATGATTTTTACAAGTAAGTACATACATAATTTTAAATTGTGCCTTCCATTATCGCCATTTTGGATGAATTTAATTTGTTATGATAACGCATAAAAAAAATTATTGTGTAAGAAGAAAATTAACTAA
The DNA here is from genome assembly GCA_026745375.1 of Platyura marginata. NCBI lineage: Eukaryota > Metazoa > Arthropoda > Insecta > Diptera > Keroplatidae > Platyura > Platyura marginata. The sequence goes on from JANSTT010018657.1 coordinate 39,674, forward strand.
ACGCAGGAATATTTATAATCATATAGCCTTTTGTATTTTCATCCCAATTGTCCTTGTTGGTTGCGGTAATAAATCTGAAATATAAGAAGGAATAATGGCCTTTCTTAAATATATTGTCTAAGTTTTTCCTAAAGAAAATTTTCATTTTTTTTTTGTTCTTTCGTTTTTACCGCTTTTTATCGATTGCCTCTGTAACACACATTTTCTGTATTAGAATGTAAGCGGACTCTTGAGAAAACATCCAGAGAGAATGTTCTAGAAGAGGCTTTCAAATATCGATAGATAGATATACATACATATCACAAGTTTTTCAAAATGGCCATTATTTTTGGTATTGTGCATACTGTATGTGCGTATATGTTTGTGTGTATGTGTCCGTGAAAATGCTTATTTTCGGCGCGAATCAAATAGAAATAACAAGTTTTTCTGTTTTTATTCAATTTGAACAATTGGATTAGATTTTATCGACCGTTTTGGGTTATGAACCGGTATCAAAAACTAATTTTACGAATTATCTTTTAAAAATTGAGTATTGCTTGGAATATAAAAAGAATGGTTTAATAAAATGTACACCATTGGCACGTCACTTCTTTGTTGTATATATATATATCTATATATATGTTATTCATATATATCACGAAAGAAATAACATACAATAACGCTAACCAATTTAACCCATTTCAAATAATTTAACGTTTAAAATAGAACAAATTCATGAATATATAAACATACACGATATTCTTACTATATAACTATACTAAAAATATCTCATACTTTTCCCCCCCTATATCCAGTATGTCCATCCGGTATAGAATGTTCTCAATAATTAATACTTAATACCTGTCTATCACTATATTGCTATATCTCAAGCACAAGCCAACCGCACCACCCAACCACGTCCCCCTCCATTTATAATTTATATGAAGCTATCTTTTTCGAATAAAAACAATTTTATCGAAAATCAATATTACCTGAATAAATAACAACAAGCCTGACCTAAACATGAAATACCACAAAATGGAGAGACATGTATAATATTACCCGTACAAGGCCCTCTAGTCCTTATTATAGTTTTTCATTCAATTCCACCCGTCCATCACATTAAGTCGCCATCATTATCGCGTGGCCACTAAATTATATTTCAATTTCATGGTGGGAGTCCTTGCATAAGAATATGAACTCTACATATATAGATTTTTATACAATCACAATAATTTGTTCTAAATTTATGTAAAATAAGTCTGAAGACATTTCTGTATTATGTCACAGAAAGAGTATGTCATTTGTATAATGATATACCTGCGCATTGTAGGTAATATCGGACTGTGTGGGTATATTTAAATCGACAAATTTAGTCAAAAATGAGACTGTGGTTCTATTAGTTAAAATTACCAGTAGCGCGATATTTACCTAATCGTTGAGATTAATTAGGCGCTAATGACACAAAAATGAGCCCAGAGATTTTACGATTGTTTCTCTTTCCATAGGTTCTACTAGTTCGTGGTTCAATCTGGATCGGTACCCTTCTTGCGTTCGTATCGTAACTCTTAATTTCCTTAAGTTATTTTGCAGAAGATCCGTTCGTATGCCAGACTATATCAATTAATACCATACAATAAACAAATAAATGTTTGTATATCCCATCAAATGTGTCTATTCTCAATGCAATGTCTCTCATTCATTTGATTTCACAACTAGAGCAACCCAATAAATTGCTTTCTGTTTTCAATTATTATTTCTTTATTATCGTTGTTAGTTAGTATTTTCCCTTTACTTTTTACTCCTTTCCGTTCTGTAAATATTTAGACTCTAAATATTTGCTTTCCGGGGTAATAAATGAATTTTTCTCGAGAAACGTGAGGAAAAACGAACGAAAGGAAAGCAAAAAAAAAAAAAAAATAAGAAAAAAATCGAAAAATCTCTGTAAAGATATATATAAGTAATTGGTTTGGAAAACAATTTGTTAGCATTATTCGTTATGTACTTAAATGATTTCTATTCTGTCCAGAATTTCTGGGGAGATAAATAATGTTCGTCTATTTGTAATGTGTCTCTTTTTCTTTGTTTCAGTGGGATAAGTATGAGCAACAGCGGCAACCTAAACAACAATAACAATATAACGAATAATAACAATCTCAGTGATTCTACTGAGGCATTATGTACAATAGCCGAACAACCAGATCCGGATTATATCAAAATGTTTGTTGGGCAGGTTCCCAAATCGATGGACGAAGATCAATTACGGAAAATGTTTGAAGAATTCGGTCGAGTTCATTCAATTAATGTACTAAGGGATAAAGTGACCGGTGTTAGTAAAGGTAAGTCATGTGCTTAATTTGAATTTAATTTTAATTATTTTTTTTTGTGTACAAGTTTTTTTTCTGTCACCACGCTGCTGAATTGTCCATTAATGAAAAAATTTATTTTCACAACTTTTTTAATTAAATACATTTTTTTTTTTTTTGAATTCCACCTCATTTCATTCCATTGTAATTTATTTAACTTACAGACTTTGCCACACCATCGCATCGGGCAATGCCAAACAGTAAAAATGTTTAATTGAGAGGGGTTGTTAGACAGCAGTTTTACAATTAAAAACGATATAATTTATTTGGTTTTTTTTTTGCTTTATTGTTTTATTTGAGGGTAGGTGTCCAAGTGACTAATGAAAGGCAAAAAAAAAATAAATAAAAATCCGCAATAACATTAAATGTAAAATTAATTAAGTATGAATGTCGATGTATGTGTGTTAAATCAATGGTTATTTTCTTGCAGAAATATTGCAACTAATTAAAATCTCGAAATATTCAGCAAGACTAAGATCTTTAAGTTATATCTGTTCAGTCTAAAATCTACAAAAGTTTTATTCCTATACATAATACTAACTAATAAATAACTAATAAATCATAAACATTTATTTCGTGCAGTTAACAAAGAAACTGGCACTAAATACAATTAGACTTTACATGAAATGTAGAAATTTAAATTAAACGTTAATCAAACCTTATATCTACCAGCTAGCAACTATATGCTACATATCTAATGCAATATTGCAAAGTGAAAGCAAAAAAGCGCTAAAATTAAATTTACTTAATTGAAACACATTCCACTTTCTTGTTGCGTGACATATGAAATGTTCTGCATTATGCAAAACAAGTGTAGTGCAATGTATATGTCATAAATGCATAAATAGTTTCAATTATGCTGAATATTAAATTATTTTTTAAAAGTGTTTCAATCAAATTATTTGCAGTGGGTAGGTTAGGTTGTATAATATTTGCCTGCTCAGCAGAGCAATTATTTGTACGTAGCCATTATTACCCGTATGAGGTTAACCGAAGGATATTATAACTTTGGTACGGAGTTTGTAACGCCTCTTACAATTCTTGTAGAAAAAAATTGTCTTTCACATGAAATTCTAAGTCAAAATATGCATGTCCGTCCGTCTGTAATCAAGATTCCGGCTAAACAATTGAAGGAAGCTATACAATGCTGAAATTTTCACAGTTTATTTTATAGTCCTAGAAAAGTAAGATTTTAATTGTTTTTGTGGCAAATCGGACAAATTATAGGTGGGGGAGGATGTGGTACAGTATTTACTCAAAAGATAGTGTAGAAAAAATGAATATGACAACAACTATAGGACAAAAAATTCCACGACCTACCGTTATGGCGCTGCAATCAATTATATGTAATTTTCCTTATTTAATTTGTTCCAATTTATTCATATTCAGATAAATTTTACGTAATGATATATAAGTCAAAAAAGTAATCGAAATTCGTGAGTTTTATTTTGGTGTCAGAAGTTAGTGTTTTTTAATTTATCATGTTGTTTAAATTCCTGTTGAATAACAAAATAATCTTCGGTTAAATAAGAAAAACGGATTATTCTTCGAACAAAAAACTATAAATATATAACTTACTGACAAAAATCCATTTAAAAAAAAAAGAAGAAAAAAAAAATTGTTTTACAAAACTTCATATAAGCCAAACAAGGTACTATAACGGAATTCGCGAATAAAATAAAAATACGATCCATTGGATATTGCAGAAAATTCCTTATCCACACAAAAGACGTATCACATGGATTTACAATGTATATTTTTCAGCTTTTTCAAGCCACATATCGCAACGTTATGCAATTCTCTTAAAAGCTTTTGTCGCCCGTTTTAAAGATAATTCTTTTCTAAAAATATTTACACAGAATATATGAACAGAATAAATTTGGTATACCTTTGACATCTATAGCCATTATTTCCAAAGATGGGAAGTGGTTTTTATTATATGTGGGAAAAAGATACTTTTGTGCGGCGAAATGAAAACGCGAAAAAGTTTTTTTTTTTTTATTTTTTATTATACATATATATGCATCTCTCTTATTCTCTCTCTCTATTTTTCTGTATATACAATATATATATATTATTAACGTTTTTTTCTTGTTGTACATATTTTTTTTTTTTTTTTTTTTTGTTATATGTCATATGTATAAAAAAATGCTATAAAATATGTTACATATTTATACAGTTCTTGTCTTTTGTTATTTTTTTATTCGTTTTTTTTTTATAACCATCCTTTTATACGTTTCATTTGTTGTCTGTTGTAGCCTTTATGGTGCTTTTTTTGTTTTTTAGGGTGCTGTTTTGTGACGTTCTTCACACGAAAGGCTGCCCTCAAAGCACAAGATGCACTGCACAATGTGAAAACACTTGTTGGGGTAAGTACTCATTTTCATTAAATATTTATTTTTCCAATGAGAAAATAAAGAAAATGACAGTTTGTATTGTCATAGTACAGTATAAGTAATATGTTCTTAACCTCAATCAACCCTATTATATACATATACAATACACACACACAACATTCGTTTTATTTTTATTTTTATAGTTTTGTTTGTGACAATATTTGTTGCCTTCTTTTTATTTTTAATTTATTGTATATTTTATTTTATGTTTTTGTTTTATCGTCGTACTTTGTAACATGTAACCCCCATAAAGGGTAACAGATATGTCGATTTCAATTGAATTTTTCACATCCGACATACACTAACAGTTCTCGATGGAGTTTAACGTTTATCGTCGATCTATATACTTCTTGTTAGTAATAATAATATTGTTGAAAAGAAAATCCTAATTCTTAACTCTTCTATTTCTATGTATTCACCATACCACTGGGTGATTCAGTATTAATACAATATAAGAATTTTAAAAAGTTTTTAATATTTATTTTTAATAATATTAGGATTTTGTTGTTATTTAAATCATGACTTTATTTGAAAGTTTAAAAAATATTTAAAAAAAATATTTGGGAAAAGTCAATTGTATTAAAATTACAAAAACCGATCAACAATAGATAAATATTTGATTTTGTATCTTCTCTTCAATAGTGGACCAGACCAGAGTGGTTAGGATCTGACATCTATTTTTAATTAAAATTTCATTTATTTTTATCAAATATGGAGTCCAAAGCAAAAATTATTAGATGGCGTTTTCGACATTGAATCACTCACTAAAGATAGGCGAAATCGATTTTTTTTTTGCTGATTCGATCATTTCTTTTCAAATTATTGACAAAATCAATTAGACCAACGGGGTTCTGGAACATTTTTGCGTTCACCATGTTTATTTTGTGATTATTTACATCGGTGTAGGATATAGGTGATCCTATTGTTCGCTGAGTTAACAACAATATAACAATGCCTTACATTTTGTTACATCGGTCTCGTAGTGTTGTTAAATAATGAAAATGTCAAAGTTTAAAATTAAATACGTCAACTGGTTTAAATATAGTTAATTGCATGAAAAATGAATATTACAAATACTTTCACGTTGTTCGGAGATAAATAATCAAATTTTATTCGTTTTATACTATTTTTTTTTAACATGACATTTAATTCTTGCTAAAAGTCAACCAAAAATGTTTACATCGTTGCATTCAATGAGTATCGTTGTTATGCAATGTTAAAACTATAAAAATATAATTGCATAAATAGAGTTGCATCGGCTTGTAACGACGTTATAAAACAGCCACAGCTAGTTGAACGCGCTCATTTTCAAATAGTCAATTCACAATTCCAGATTCGATCGATACATCTTGCTATCATTCATGAATCGACCTTATGTTGCTGAATCAACCTGTATAAACTACGACGCGTATGTATGTATGTACGTACATTATACATACATAAAACTTAAGCCCCTATCATTACTACATAGACTACACACTTCAATATACGCTAACAATATACAATTCAAGTTTAGCAGTTTGACTTTTCAATTTTCCCTTTTTAAAACCATTAAAGAGTCAAAAGTACACGGCATACGATTTTGTTCATTTATATAATGAATTTAAAAAGAAAAGTAAGAAAATAATGAAAAACCATGAAAATTAAGAAGTAGAAAAACAGGGGAAAACAACATTTCAGCTTAAATTCAATAAATTTTGAGATTAATTTTGGTTAACAGAAAAGTTAAATATACATCCATCATCATCAAGCTCATCCATCACAAAGTTTGATGTTTTTAAATTATTTATTAATATTTGCATAAAGAATTATATTCTATATAGCTTGTGGCATATGTACCTAACGGAATATTAGAATGGCGTACTATGCTCTATGTATGGATGGTACTTTAATAGGGACGAGGGGTTTGTTTAGCTTTAGAGACACACACACACAAAAAAAAAATTATTTTTGTATACTTTCGCATACGTTATGTTATTGTATGTATTGAATAAACCTTTTTTTGGTTATATTTATTATTGTTGACATTACTTGAACAACTAAAATACATATAACGACTAAATTTACTATCTATGAACGGTTTTATGTAAACAACTGAACGAAGGATTTTGTTTTTATTAAGTTAAATTTCAGATAAATAAATTGATTGATTGTTTCAATATGGATTTTGTAAAATTAGTTCATATCTAAATATAATATTGAAATGTTTGTCACAAATTTCTCTTAACAACCATTTCTATAACAAACAAAAAAAAAAAAAAATACACCAACCAATAATTTCAAGTATACTTCCCATTTTAGGGGTGATTTTATGTTAGGAGCTGATTAGATATTTTTGTTAATGTAATTATTTTGATTCCCCATGTACGTACATCCCCTATCTCTTGATTTCCATACTACAAAAAAAAAAAAAAATTAAACATTTCACTCCCATTGTACTAAAAAATTCTCTTCAACATAGTATAAGTTCATTCTGAATTTAAGCAAAGAAACGGCATGTACTTAAGGATAAAAGTAATTTTCTACTATTTATATTGTAGGTATATTTATACATATATACAGTACATATATATGTAAGTAGATAGGTATGTATTTGTATATATATGTAGATACTATAGACATGTACTTATGTATATATATTAAATATCTTCTGATAATTAAAAATTAAATTCAAGTAAAGAAAAATTCTTAACCTGCATTAGTAAGCTTTATACAAACCGCAGTAAGGAAAAAATAATTGGCAATATGTTAGGCTAATTATAGTATACTCGTATGTGTACTTATTTATTATCATAGATAGTAAATTTAGATATTTTTTCTGTATAACAAATAAACATTAAAGCATAAAGTACCGAGTGAGGTTCTGATTTCTTTCTGTATAAGAAATTACAGTAGAATCTCGAAAAGTCGAACGCTCTAAAACTCGAAATCTCGAAAAGTCGAATACAATATTATAATTTATTTGTAGTAACATATTTGTTGACTTATCCATAATTTTGCTTAAATTAATACATCTTATATACTCTCGAAAACTCGAACAGTCGTGGAATTACTCTGTTCGAGTTTGCGAGATTCTACTGTAATAAGAATGTATGAAAATGTACAGGTTGATATGATTTTTGTACCATATTTCATCAATTATAGATTCACTTCGTATTTCAACGAATACCTACGGACAACGATACTTTCCCACTTTTGTTATAGTTAAAATAAAAACTCTTGGACTATAGCAAGAATAAATGGTGTCACAAGCCTGAAAACAAAATTGCAGACAACGTTTCCATTTGGTATAGTGCTGTACAAGTGTACATATTCTTAAGAAGATACTTCATGTGCATTTTCAACACAAACAAGCTGAAAATCCAATTAATTCTGTATAATGTATTTGGCCAAAAACTTAAATATAATTAAATTCTCTTTATCTTAATTTTCATTTTAATAGACAAAAAAAAATTTGACATTTTCTGTTTTCTATATTTGTTGTTCTCACTTGCAGCAAGTGCATCAACTATAATTGATTTTATTTTTTTCTCATCCATAATAATGCAACATTCTTAATTCTTATATAAATACCTAGCTTTAACAGGTAGACTGATTCTATCTTTTGCAACTGTAAAATATTTGTTAAACTATTCATATTCAAATGCAATAAAATTGTAGACATATCTAACAGTCATCTTATATATTTCCAGATGCATCATCCCATTCAAATGAAGCCGGCCGATAGTGAAAATAGAAATGGTGAGTAAAACGATTTTTCCTCAAATAGCAAAAAAAAAACAAAAAAAACAAAAAAACAGACAAAATAAAACGAAAATTTTATTTATTGAATTTCATATCCTCCTCCCTTCTTTTTCGAAAATTTCCTATTCTGGAAAGAATTTCTTTTAAATGTTTTACATGTCATAACATGACATATAAAATGTTGAACAGACACATGACATTTTACGATTGTACTATTACACAATTTGATGAAAAACATGAAAATAGAAAATCAATGAAAAACAGCACAAGCATTATAACTATACCGTGTGTATACTATGTATGTAGTATGTACATAATAAATACCCGCACACAACAAATCACAACATTAATAATAATATTATGACGTGTTTATATAGGCTATTGATTGTTTTTAATATCAAATAATAATGATGATTGATAACAAACAATGATATTTTGAGGCATGTTCGTAGTCATAAATGAAATTTTGTGTAATTTTGATGTTTCTCGATGGAAACAAGACGAATAATTTCATATTTTAATATGTGATATTGTGATGGATTAGTTATGTTTTCAACCCCTTTATATACATACATACATATGTACATAATATGTAATTTGGCAAACATTAAAGGAAAATGTTTATAGAATTTTATTTGGGCACCCTATTTATTTAATAGATAGTTTCGTTCAGTTATTCTATAGTTATATACTTACCTGTAAACTTATCTACCATATATAATAATTTGTTTTTAAATATGTGGCATTACTACATAGGATTTACTCCTACATATAGGCTAGGAAAATTTTAAATTAAAAGAAGAAAAAAAAGTTATGTGGGTTTTTGCCATTAAGGATTAAGGAGAAACTGAAAGGTTGGCATATTTATAGTAGGTATAGAATTTAATTTGTTTGCTATGGGTGTAATACAAACTGAACCTTTAGTATTTGTGCTTCTACCCAGAAATCCTTTTTAAGTATTTTTTTAAAAAATCTTATTGTTTGTTTATTAAGAATATTTTTGATTGTCGGTCGATAAATGCCTATAATTTTGGTGCGTATTAGAAATTGTGTAAAACAGTGATTTTCAACCGGGAAATTTGCTGATTCTACATATATATCTAACATGGAGGAATAAATAGTGCAATTTTAAGGGCTGATTCGAAATTTAAATTTTAAAATTTAAATATTATAAAAGGCCAAGTGATTAGGACTTTGGTGCTCCAACTATTTTGTTAATTCAGATTAACCTCTTCAGGGATATTGACACATTTGTGTACGTTTACTTTTGCAATCAAAATTTTCCGGTGTTTACCATTACAATACCTTATAGAATTAAAAAATAAAAATTAAAAAATCCAAAATTAAAAATTCGTCCCTCAAGAGGTTAAACTTGCGAAAGCTTTTTCGTAAATAGAAAATTTATTTCTTAAATTTATTGAATTTCTAAATAAAAATAATTATTCCGTTTTAAATCGAGCAAAGCAAAGCAAATCTGTAGATATATTTTAGGTTTAGCAAAAATAACCTATTCTCGTTGTCACATTCACAAATTTCATTGAATTATGCTTCTCGCCAATGATAAATTATTGATAATCATCATCCAACTATTAAAAATCTAATATATAGCACTTTCTGCTAGAACAATTGTAAAAATCTTGAATTTAGTTTCTATTTTCAGGATCAATTTTTGTTTGCTCACTAAGTGCGATTAATTTGAAAACAGTTATCAAGTAAAAGGATGAGATAATATTTTAAATCGGAATTTTTAAGAGGATAAGTTGCATCCGAATAAAAACTTTCCTTGACAAAAGTAAGATTAATCTTAAGTAGATAAAAGCTTTTATTGAATTCTACTTAAAAGAAAACTTTTTCCTTAACTTCGATAAGATGGAATTAAAAAAAAAAAAAAAAAAAAGTATCGCACTCTTATTCCATGTTCTTTTAACGCCAGCTTTGCTAATAATTTATTTCTTTGCAATGTTCACCAGGAGATTTAGCTGATGGGAGTACTTGAAATATAATAATTGATTATTTTGAATGCTCCAGCAGTTTTTTTTTTTTATGTATTATGAAAAATTATTATTTGTAAAATAAAAAAGACACAGAATTCAAAATGTCATACAAACCGTCAATTAACTTCCATTTTAACATTTCATAATTGTAGTCTTGTCATATTTCAAAAGTATTTTAGTATATAATATCCGAAAGACTAGCAAAATATATTTTCTGACTCTTATCTGGCTGTAAATTTTATACTATACCTACTTTTATCCATTATTAATGGTGTAACTGAATGCTTTAGCTTTTGCTATAATTACAAAAGTGAAAAGCTTCATCCTTGTATTTTCCAGAGAGATATACTATATATGTATAGAGAGAAAGGGAAAAGGGTCGTCTTTATGTATACATTGAACAACAACATATAGATATATATATACATACATATATACAAAACGCTAAAATATTCATATCAATTAAGCTAATAACCTAGGTTCAGAAAGAGAGTAAATATTGGTTCTGTGTTTGCTTATCTGAAAAGCTAATGGCTTTCTGTAATTTTGTGGCACTAACTAAAAGAGAACGAGTATCAAATAGTAAAAACCGCATTGAAAATTAGCAAACATCAAAGTTTAGTTTAGAAATATGTATTGGCAATACGATCTACATATGTATATGTACCTACCTACACCTACATACATACTAACGATATGTATGGATAAAAGGGGATGCAAAACAAAAATAAAAGTTATCTATTATACGTCCATTAGTGAAACTATTTCAAAAATTGATTAATTCAATCCTTTTAAAGTTGATGGAATTACTAGATTGCTCGTCGTAGGTATATACCTACCTACCTACCTACACCTTTATTATGTCTACATTTACGATATTGCTTCAGTCATTCAATAGATTTATATTGTTGTGCCATGGTGTACACATAATAGCAAGCTATGGGGTTATACTTTATATTCAATTATATAGAGAGGGTTCGGTACCCATCGTCATTTTATACATATATGTACATACATACATGCTTACATGTGTATATAAAATAATACATATCAGTATGTGTATACATATAATACGAAAAAATACAATACATATACATACACATTCAAACATAACCCAGAAACTCTCCTTAGACCAAAGCCATTATGTGTGTACCATAAAAATTATTTAGCTTACAAGTCACGTATTTAAATCCCTCGAGAAATAAAAGGGACGCCTTTTTCCTCGCACGGTGCACCACATTGATTTGACAGTTAATTGATAGTTTAATTTTGTTCACACTTTTTCATCCCATTCCCATACATGACAAGTTTTGTGCAGATTTTCTGTGTCAATGCACACACGTAAAATACAAAAAAAAAAAAATAAAAATAAATAAAAATATCCGCCAACATAGAAAGTTTTTCCTCCAACATATTTTAAAACTTAACAGCGCAAAACAGAATCTTGGAGCGCAAAGATTATTTTTCAAGTAACAGATAGTTGGATCTGTTTTTCAGTTAAAAAGAAAAATTTAATCTTTTGTATATGCGAAGGGTATACATATATACAAAAGTGGGTTGTTGGCATTTAAACGTTGTAGATGCGGTAAAATTATATCTTCAAGTTTGAATTTGTGATTCGGTTTTTGGGAAAAAGAATGAAAATACATATAAATTTATTGATTTTATAAAAGTTTTCCTCATACTTGTATAATGGCGGTGGAAAAAGCATGAAATTTTTGGAGTGTTCATGAAATTGACTTATATATACATTAGTGTGGCCCAAAAAAGCATTTCTAAAAATTTTATTTATGCTAAAGAGTCTTGATCCCCCCCTCCTTTTACCAATTTGTTTACAAATACGAAAAAAGTAAGTAGGTATATATATTTTTTGGGTTTTTCAAAATTTTGATTTTAAATGGTGCCTATGGAGACCTGAAGTTTTTTCTTTAAAAATTATTAATATTGATCTAGTAGTGGAATATTTATCAACATTTTGTAGTTAATTTTCATTTATTTAAACAAATTCCATTTGAGACCCTCTATTAAAAAATAGTCATTTTTGACCACCCTAATGTACATAAATATTAAAATTGAAAAACAATAAACTAAAAAATGCACTGCAATTAACGTTAGTATGATGTGTAGGTACATATTTATAATTAAAATATTTGTAGTCAATATTATTTATTTATTAAACTAAAATTATTTAACTGACCGCTTGTATAATTTTTCACATTGGAAGCTGAGAGCTGGGAGTTTTAAATTTGTATCTTATTCTTATGTGATGAGCACAAATTACTATATCAACTAACCCCTACCTACGCATATTCAAAAATGCTTTATGAAAAAAAAAAAAAGAAAAAACCAATAAAAGAATCCCACTCTAATGCTCGTTCAACCCAAAATGTGCGACAATTTTATAGTAATTGTTTTCTATCTTTAACTGTGTAATAAAATGGATTTGGCAGAAATTTCTGGGTCACTTTATAATGACAATTTTGCGTCCAATCCTATATTATATGTATTGTAATAAAAACATAACCCTATACGGTTGCCATAAATATTAAACCACCCTAAACAACACAATATATTTTTTATTGTCAAATCCAAGGCATTCTTTCTTTTTTTTTTGTGTTGGGGTGCTCTTAAGGAAGTGGATGCTAAAAACAGAACTATGAACTGGTAGATGCCAAACAGATTTCTCAGATAACTTTTTTTTTGTGTTCAAATAATATGAAAAATCCAACAATAAATTGAATCAATATATACCCACAGAAAACGAATAAAACCAATATTATGTAATATGTCACGATAATAAATTTTCATCCACCAATGGTAGTAAACAAAGAAAAAGCTGAATAGGTATAGGTAATAAATAAAATAAGGACAACCAAATAATATTGAAGTTCGATAATATACAGTGAATTCAAAACTTTTTTTTTATTGCCGTAGTTTTTTTTTTTTTTTATTAATTATTATCTACATATCTGTGACCAAAAGTCATAGTAGCTTAAGTGCTTTTAAGCCACAAAAATCAGTTTTCGACTTTTACAATCTTTTATTTCGTCCTTTCCGGATTTTTTATTGTAATTGTATTCAAACTTTTCTTCAAGACGGGTCTACTGAAAACTTGCAATTTTGCAGATAAGAGCCACTATTACATGTGGCCACAGACATAAATTCAAGCTGATGTATCAGTTTTGGAAATCTTCATATAGAAATCAAAGCAGGATAAAGATTGTTTTGATGGAGTAAAATTTTGAGCATGCCAATAAATTTTTATTAATAAAAATTGTATATAGCTTACTAAGGCTATATAAATAAGTTTAAAAAACTGCATCAATAGTCAAATTTTTAACTGTGTATTGTCTATTTATGGATTCGTCCATAGTCTATTCAACATACCTGTCATTTTAACAGAAGTGGTGTCATGAGACTATTTTCATCGTCCTAAAAGTCATGGTTGACATCAATAGATTAGCTAAATTGTTTATTTTACAGAACGCAAACTTTTTGTTGGCATGCTAAACAAAAAACTTACCGAAAATGATGTTCGACACATTTTCGAAAAACATGGTGCCATCGAGGAATGTACAGTTCTGCGGGATCAAAATTCACAAAGTAAAGGTTGTGCCTTCGTTACGTTTGCCTCAAAGCAAGCGGCTATCGCAGCTATAAAGGTATACTTTGTAAGGATAATGCTAAACCTGTAGGTGATTGCAAATAATTTGACTAATTAATTTTTTTTTGCATGTCCAGAGTTTACATCAATCGCAAACAATGGAAGGTTGCTCGGCACCGTTAGTTGTTAAATTTGCCGATACTCAAAAGGAAAAGGAACAAAAGAAAATGCAACAAATGCAAGCCAATTTATGGAATTTAGCCGCTGCCAATATGAATATACCAATATCACAAACAGCCTCAACGCCTCTGCTACCAAATCCACCTCAACAGCATAGTCCTGTTTTGGCAGCCGATGCCATTTCACCTGCTTCATTGCATCTTTTGCAGCAGTTACAGGCTGTTGGTTTTCAACAGCAACTTTTACAAGGTTATATCAATTATAGCAATTCACATTTTCAGGGCGAGAATCTCTTCGAAGTACATATTTTAAAATTGATTATTATTTTAGGTCTGAATGCACAAACTGAATCAGCAGCAGTAGCTGCAGCTGGCTTATTGCCACCAATGAATATACAAAACTTAGCAGCTTTGGCAGCTATGACCCAATCATCTTTAACAGCGGCTACACATCAGCCAAGTGCTCAATTGACAAACGCTGCCGCTCTCTTATGTAAGTAGAAAATTTAATTATCCTTCAAATTCGGATTACATTTGGTATTGTATAGAAAGCTTATCGATAAATTGCTTAAAATCAAGAAAATCGACAGAACGAACATATTAAAATCAAACTATTTGTATTTAGGTCTCTTAGGAAAAACGGCAAATACAGGTGAGATATTTTTCAACCTGAAAGTTACCTATAACTTTGTATTTTCTGTGTTATTTTTCTTTCTTTTTTTGTTTTGCTGCTGCTGCTGCTGCACGAGTTTTATTTACTTATTTTTTTTTTTATTTATTTTTCTCTATATTTTTATATAAATAATATCGATACCTCAGTGCATTGTAGCAT
This sequence comes from Platyura marginata, assembly GCA_026745375.1. NCBI lineage: Eukaryota > Metazoa > Arthropoda > Insecta > Diptera > Keroplatidae > Platyura > Platyura marginata. The sequence goes on from JANSTT010018657.1 coordinate 54,768, forward strand.
AATAAATTCTCAGAGCTAGGTAGTTATTACAACGAAAACCTTTCATTTCAAATAGGAATCCTTAAAATATTTATTATTTTCATTTTTACATTTACCGTGAGCTAAAGTAAACTTTTTTTTTTTTTACTTTTATACCTAGACCTACATTACATATATACATACATATACATAATATATTACATACAGATTGTATATATATGTACAATTGTAGATACATACGTATTTTTTTTTTCTTTCTCTTCCTCCTATATATTGTTTTCAAATACAAATATTCAATACATTTGATATTAAATTCTGTAAGCTCAACAATATCGAATTTTCTGGAATTGTATATATAAAGTGTGCCGAAGAAACTTTGCTGTGAACATTTTTA